>CM050168.1:287679406-287771906 GCA_027410445.1 Discoglossus pictus
CAGCCGCTGCAGTGACACTCGCCTTGCACCTTCCAGGGCCGCCAGTTCTGCAGACCATTCCAACACCTTCTCCATCGGTAAGCTGTGTCACAACCTACAATGATGATGGAGTATAGAGAATCCTAGTCCTCTTATCTCCTGTAGGTTTTAGACCTAAGATTTGGGTGACTCCGGACCTATGGACATTCTTTATGGATACAAGAACATATGTCCCAGCCTAAGGTAGTGTGCGCTGGGAAACCTAGAAAGAAAGTCAGAACGATCACTTCAACAAGCATATGTTCATGGGTAAATAATACACCTGCACGCAAAGTCTTGATGACAAATGATGAACAACTTTATTTGGAAAACAACATCTTTTAAACAGGCATACAACATTACCAGGAGGGGCTACCTTTAGTCAGCCCCTCACTGCCTCTGGCCAATCAGGCAGGGTCCCTACATGGGAACCATGAGACTCCTCCCCAGGTCCACCCACTAGGCGGGGCCAACTAATTCATTTGGGCTCTGAATCTCCAGGGCAAAGCATACCTTGGTTCTCCTGTGCCCATGCTATGAAGGCTGATAAGCCTTCAGGCCATCCCATTGTTTCTGGGTGCCTGCCTGTCTGCTCTCCAGCTGTGAGCTCCCCATTGTGTAGTTCTCTGCTGGACACTTAGCTAATGGGATTAACAGGCCTTTGGGAACAAAGGAGGCTTGGGTGTATTCAATGGACTTCCTCTCTACAATATAATAACATACTAATATAATAACATACATTCATATTTACAAATATAACACCCAATGTTTCACCCACATACAACCAATATATCCCATTATATCCCTCACAGGATACTCATTACAGTGAGCCTAAACATGGAAGGGATGGGAATATGCTAAGGGATAAACTTATAATACTTTATCCCCTAGACCACAACATAACAATATATCCATAACAAGTGGGCCCCAAACCTTTTCTTCCACAGCAGGAGCCATGCACTTTGTCCAAACCCAATATGGCCACTGGCTGATTCATGACAAGCTGCATTCCATCTTGTCCGAATTGATCCGAATCCCCAGGAAAGTCAGATCCGTGGTCAATCCTTCTGTCTTCTTGTCTGCCAGTGGAACCCCGAAATCTTGACATATCCTTGAGAAGGTCCGGAGATTGTTTTTTTTTTGCAGTCTCAAACTGCCGGATATTGCCGGGTAGTGCCGGATAGTGGCAGGTAATGCCGGATAGTGCCGGGTAGTGCCGGGTAGTGCCGGATAGTGCCAGGTAGTGCTGGGTAGTGTCGGGTAGTGCTGGATAGTTCCGGGTAGTGCCGGTTATGCCGGTTTAGCAGGAGTTTTTTGAAAATGGGGAATTGATGCCGGTTGCTTAAGAGTGCCGGCTGGTTAGGTGCAGGATAAGCTGGATTTTACTGTATATGTGTGTGTGTGTATTTATATATACTGTGTAGTAGCACATAGGTATACACACACATATCTGTGTGTATATGACTATATACACACACACTGTATACACACACACAGAGAAATATGTACAGTATATATATAAATATGTGTGTGTCATGCTTGTACTCAGCGCTACAGAGTATGTTGGTGCTATATAAATAAATGATAATAACAATATGTCGGAGCCTCTCCGGGGCCCAGAGCCGCTCGGCACATCCTTCCTCCCTGCTTACTTAGCTGAAAGTCAATTATTTCCTCGTTAACAAAATAGTCATCCGGAAACCTAAATAAATTAAATTATGGGATCTCTCCGGAGCACATGAATAAAACCCAGGAGAGCGCCTGACACCGAGCCGGGCCCGCGCACACCTACTAATCGCCATTAATTGCTTCCTTTCACAGACAGGGGATCCGTTAGCACAAGACGGATGAATGTGACGCACATGGCAGGTACCACGCGGTGCCAATGTCAGAGCTCGCGGTCCTGGGGTCGGATCTCTCTGCCTACAGAAACCTGAGACAATTAGGACACCATTAGCGGCGACTCCTCTCGCCATTTCTACTCATTATATTTATGGTCTTGGCATTTTCACCTAATCGTTTCACCTTTTTAAACGCGAGGGCAAGATTTTAATCTGCTCCATGATTTTCTATCAGAACATATTTTAAATATTATGAAAGTTAATTTTGCCTGAAAATGAGGGATATTAAAACCTTTTATTCTTCCTGTAACATCTCATAACGTGGTTGGTGTGTCGCAGATACACAAAGTGATGCACGCAAATCATAGTAACTAGCGGCTTGCCCGTCAAAAAATGACGGCAATAAGATTGTAAGGCAGGTAATGGTGTTTGGTTCAGACATTAATTTTATTGGTGTTCCGAGATGCTTCGGCGCTGATTGCGAGCCTTGCGCTGAGCGACTTCGGCGCTCATCGTGTGGCTGTTGGTTGTTTGTGTGCTATGAGCATTGTTTTTTTTTTTTTTCTTGTATGCTAATGAAATAATTAATAAAAGAATAAATTAATATACTTTACCTATTTTGAAGTAATATATGCAGGAAGCATTGTGCAGAAGAGCTGACAATCTGTTTTGATGTTGCTGCAGCATACAATATGTGTTTTGAGTGCTGTGGAGCTGCTGTGTAAGTGGCAGCAATGTGTGCAGTGTGTAGTGTAAATAGGCTGCGTGCGCAAGGAAAAAACGTTAGGGTAGCTGTGTACTTCCGGATTGTATAAGTTAGTGTTGTAAAATGGCGCCTAATGTGTGGTATGCGGCTGTGACTGATTTGGCGTCCTTGTTCTTGGATCGCGTCTGTCTTTTTCGGAAAATCCGTATGTGTTTGGTGGTGTTTTGCGTCTATAGGGTCCTCTAGCCTCGTTTTTTTTTTTTTTTGGCAGCCATTTTTTCTCTCGCTTAGGGGATTTTCGGGTGTCTAAACTCTTGTATTTCGACTTAAATGGAGGTGTAACTTCAGTTTTCGAGGTCCTGGCGCCCCCCCTTGCTGTGGGTAATGCTTTTTATGTATTTCTTGTGTTTTTAATGTTTTCATGTGCGTGGGTTTCGGGCGGTAAGGTCGTATTTTTGCGAGTCCGCGTCTCATATGTGTTTCTCGTAAGTCCGTAAATTTCGCAAGGTCCGCAGTTGCTGGCATCTGAGCTATCACTATATATGTGATAGTTCAGATGTTTTGTTGCGGGGGTGCAGCAAATGGCTCCTTATTACAGATTTCTATGTTATATATATATATCATTTTCATCAGTGTCAGAGCTACTGTTGGTGCAGCAGGTGCAAAGCACCAGGCCCCACAGGAGACTAAGGGCTCTCTGATACCAATAGCAAAGGAAGATTCTTAATTTATTAGAGGAGGGCAGAAAATGATTTTTTATAGAATTGGCCCTTGTGCTGCTTACACATAAATCAATGATGATTCCCCGTGGGGGGTGATAGTATAGCCGTTTGGCTAAATTGTCTTGCCCTTCTACTTGGGCTATTTCTGTCTTGTGAAGGAAGAATAATGTACTAATAATGTAATAATGTATAGCAATATAACAATAGGTCAGGACTTTGTACATGAAATATATATATACAAACAATACAGAGCTTGCAGTGGCCATAACATCTTTTTCCTTATACTCACAAACAAATCCTTAAGACGATTTACATAAACAGCTCAAGAAGTGTATCATGATTCAGTGTAATAACACCGGATATTGACATATTTTATTGTAGTATTTATTTGTTTTTTTGTTGTTGTTCAGTTGTGTCCGACTCTCTGTGATCCTGTGGGCTGAGGCATGCCCGGCATATCTGTCAGTCAGTGCCCCTCTGAGCTCCCTCAAGCTCATGTTCATTACTTCAGTGACTTCATCTATCCATGCTCGGCTCTGTCGTCCCCTTCTTCTTTCATTCAATCTTTCCCAGTCTTCTCTAGGGAATCCTGTCTTCTCATGATATGGCCAAAATATCTGAGCCTCAGCCTCATGATCAAACCTTCCAGTGAACAGTTTGGCTTCATTCCCTGCAGTACAGATTGACTGGATCTTCTTGTAGTCCAAGTTGTTTTCTCCAACACCACCTTCTTTATGGTCCACCTCTCACATTTGTATGTCACTACTGGGAATACCAGAGTTCTAACTATGCGGTCCTTTGTTGATAATTTACTAGCTTTTTACTAGCTTGTCCAGACTTGCCATAGATTCCCCTCCCCAGAAGCATATGTATTTAAGTTCATGAATGTAGTCACCATTTTAATAAATAAAGGATCATACTGAGCCTAACCCATGTGGGCCTCGCTTTGGGTCAGTCCGCGGGGAGCTCCAAGTCCCGGATAATGATCATTATATTTTGTTAATGTACTCATACATATGAATCCATCTCAGACCCGCGGCATGTGATCTCTCTCATTCTGCAGAACTGGTAATATTGTAAGTTTTCCTGATGAATGGCGCAGTGATGGTGAGGCGCTTGTTTCACGCTGTCCTGTGTGATTATCATTATTATCCACTGACTATACTATGAAATGATTTATTATAGCGCCGCCCGGCCCTGCAGCTGCCCCGCGTACAGGATACAAAAACACATTCTCATCTCCCCATATTTTTAGCAGAACCACAGTGTCTAAAATATGAGCAGAGAGGGAATGCTCAGCGCCCCATTGTCAGGAATAATGCAGGCGAGAGGGGGGATTAATCTGCATAGCAATGAAACACATCAAATATGCACAGAAAGCAGACAATTCCAGACAAAAAGTGGATTCATTGAGATTAATAAATGTTCATACACAGAGGAGAAGAAGTGGTGAGGCAGAGTGGCCTGATCTAGGGGGGATACGATCTGAGGGGTAGGAGGGTCTTAGGATTTATCTAGTGGGTGGGAGAGTCAGATCAAATGGCTCAGGGAGGGAAATCTAATCTGTAAAGGACAGTTGGGTCTGTTATGGGTGGGACTGTTGTATCTGATGTGGGACAGGAACATCAGGTCTCAGGGGAGCGGAAGGTCTGATATAGGAGGGCATGTGGGTCTGTTATGGGTGGGACCAGTCTCAGGGCAGAGGAAGGTCTGATAGGAGGGCATGTGGGTCTGTTATGGGTGGGACCGGTCTCAGGGGAGAGGAAGGTCTGATATAGGAGGACATGTGGGTCTGTTATGGGTGGGACCAGTCTCAGGGGAGCGGAAGGTCTGATATAGGAGGACATGTGGGTCTGTTATGGGTGGGACCGGTCTCAGGGGAGAGGAAGGTCTGATATAGGAGGACATGTGGGTCTGTTATGGTGGGACCGGTCTCAGGGGAGAGGAAGGTCTGATAGGAGGGCATGTGGGTCTGTTATGGGTGGGACCGGTCTCAGGGGAGAGGAAGGTCTGATATAGGAGGACATGTGCGTCTGTTATGGTGGGACCGGTCTCAGGGAAGAGGAAGGTCTGATAGGAGGGCATGTGGGTCTGTTATGGGTGGGACCGGTCTCAGGGAAGAGGAAGGTCTGAGATAGGAGGACATGTGGGTCTGTTATGGGTGGGACCGGTCTCAGGGAAGAGGAAGGTCTGAGATAGGAGGACATGTGGGTCTGTTATGGTGGGACCGGTCTCAGGGGAGAGGAAGGTCTGATATAGGAGGACATGTGGGTCTGATGTGCAGGCAAGTGGGTCTGATCAGTGAAGGAAATCTAATGTGTAAAGGACAGTTGGGTCTGTTATGGGTGGGATTTTTATCTGATGTGGGATAGGTACATCAGGTCTCAGGGGAGATGAAGGTCTGATATAGGAGGACATGTGGGTCTGATGTGCAGGCAAGTGGGTCTGATCAGTGAAGGAAATCTAATCTGCGAGGGTCCGGTGTATCTGATGTGGGACAGGCACATATGGTCTCAGGGGAGAGGAAAGTCTGATATAGGCGGATATGTGGGTCTGTTATGGGTGGGACCGGTCTCAGGGGAGAGGAAGGTCTGATATAGGAGGGCATGTGGGTCTGATGTGCAGGCAAGTGGATCTGATCTTGAAGGGAAATCTAATCTGAGAAGGACCAGTGTATCTGATGTGGGACAGGCACATATGGTCTCAGGGGAGAGGAAGGTCTGATATAGGAGGACATGTGGGTCTGTTATGGGTGGGACCGGTCTCAGGGGAGAGGAAGGTCTGATATAGGAGGACATGTGGGTCTGTTGTGCAGGCAAGTAGGTCTGATCTCGAAGGGAAATCTAATCTGAGAAGGACCGTTAGGTCTGTTTTTTGGGGACCAGTGTATCTGATTTGGGACAGGTACATCAGGTCTCAGGGGAGAGGAAGGTCTGATATAGGAGGAAATGTAGGTCTGATGTGCAGGCAAGTGGGTCTGATCTCTAAGGGAAATCTAATCTGAGGACAGTTGGATCTGTTATGGGTGGGACCGGTATGATGTGGGACAGACAGGTAAATCTGGTCTTAGGGGGAAGGCAAGTCTGGGGCTGGGCATGTAGGCCTGATGTGCCGATGACTGGGTCTGATCAGTAGGAGGCAAGTCATGTTTGGGAAGAGAAGTTGGTCTGATCTATGGAGGCAGATCAGTCTGATCTAGTGGAGCAGACCAGTGCGATTTGTGGGGAATCAGTGGGTTTGATGTGGGAGCCGCTGGTGAGTCTGATCAGTGGTGCAGCTACTTTTGGTGCAGGTTTTACAAAGCATTGGGGTGCACAACAGGGTTAGGGCCCTCTGCTACTGGCAGTGGTTAGAGTAAAGGGGGACTCTTAGTTTATTAGGTGGGGGAGCAGATCATTATTTTTCAGATGGGAGGTCTGATCACCCTGGTCGTGAACAACCTGCATATATTTTGGCTTTTTTTCTTGACCACAAAAAGGATCCTCCTTGTGCAGAGACGTTGCAAGATGGAACCCAGATCTGGGGAGATAGGATTGTATGATATAAAGGCACTTGTGAGTCTGGTCTTAGGGACAGGTAGATCTGATCTGGGGGACAAGGTGGATCGGATCTAGGAGAAAATGTAGATCTTATTTGGGGTGATAGGTGGATCTGATTTAGGGTAGAGGTGGCTCTTATCTGGGGTAAGGTGGGTCTGATCTAGGTGGACTGGTGGCTCTGATATGGGAGATAAGATTATTTAATCTGACGACACTTGGAAGTCTGATTTGGGGGACAAGTGGGTCTAATCTAGGGGACAGGCGGGTCTTGTCTGGGAAGATAGTGGATCTGATCTAGGAAATGTATCTGATCTAGGAGAAAATATGGATCTTATCTGGGGTAAGGTTGGTGTTATCTAGGGGGAGTGGTGGATCTGATATGGGAGATAGGATTATTTGATCTGAAGACACTTGTGAATCTGATTTGGGCGATAAGTAGGTCTGATCTGGGAAGATGGTGAATCTGATCTAGTGGGACAAATGTATTTAATCTCAGTCAATAGATAGGTCTGATCTAAGGTATAGCTGGGTCTGATCTGGGGCAATAGTAGTTCTGATCTAGGGGTATAGCTGGGTCTGATCTGGGGCAATAGTAGTTCTGATCTAAGGTATAGCTGGGTCTGATCTAGGTCTGGTCTAAGGTATAGCTGGGTCTGATCTAGGTCTGATCTAAGGTATAGCTGGGTCTGATCTAGGTCTGGTCTAAGGTATAGCTGGGTCTGATCTAGGTCTGATCTAAGGTATAGCTGGGTCTGATCTAGGTCTGATCTAAGGTATAGCTGGGTCTGATCTAGGTCTGATTTGCAGAGGACAGGTGAGACCGATCTGAAGAGAAGTTTTTCTAATTTGGAGGGACGTGTGAGCCTGATCTGGGGGGGACAACTGGTTCTCATCTTGGTGACAAATAGGTCTGTAGCGATGCTCCTAAACACAACCTGTTGTTTTCAGACACTATCCTCCCCCGGCTCCTGTCCTGAGAGATCGTAATGACATCAGATATAATCAGAGCGCACTCACCCCCAGATCTGCGTCGGCTCCTTGTCTGATTTCTATGTATTGATTTTTCTATCTCCCCAATCATCTCCAGCGAATAACAAGCCTGCTCCTCGGCCTATTCTGTTGGTCAATTATAGAGCGGTTCCCCTGAAATTAGCAGCATAACCTGATAATCACATTTCTGTATCTTTCCATTTCTCCTGTCACCCCCTCAGCACCCACAAAATATGTTGGTTAAGATAATACATTTACCTTTTAGCACCAAATAGTACATTTGTGCTTAAATTATGAGCAATTATTATAGTCAGAAAACTTCACCATGAAATGTAATATGAATAAAATAAATAATAATGTGAAAACTAAAAAGTGCTTATGTAAGGAATTCCAAATTCCCGGCTTTATGATAAAGGAAAGAAATCTCTTCAGTAGGATCCCAATACTCAGGACATGAACATAAAAAGGAGAACTGAATCTATTGGTAGATTTTTTTATCAGTAAAATAGTTGTTGTTTAGTTGTTCAGTCATGTCCAACTCTCCATGTCCCCTATGGACAGCAGCAAATCAGGGACATCTGTCAGCCACTGCCCCTCAGAGCTCCATCAAGCTCATGCTCATTGCTTATTTGATCCCATCTAACCATCTCTGCCTCTGCCATTCCCTTCTTCGTGTGCCTTCAATCTTTCCCAGTATCAGCATCTTTTCTAGAGAATCCTGTCTTCTCACGATATGACACAATATTTGAGCTTCAGCCTCATGATCAAACCTTCCACTGAACAGTTTTCCTTCATTTCCTGTAGTATTGATTGATTGGATCTTCTTGCAGTCCAAGGGACTCCAAGCAGTTTTCTCCAAGACCACATTTCAGGCTCCAATTCTCTGGCGCTCAGACTTTTTTATGGTCCAGCTCTCACATCTATGTTACTACTAGGAATAGCATAGTTCTAACTATGCAGATCTTTGTTGATAGTGTAATAGCTTTACTTTTTAATAGCTTGTCCAGACTTGCCATAGCTTTCCACTACATAAGCAAACGCCTTTTCAGTCACCATCTGCAGAGATCTTGAAAAATAAAAGCAATAAAATACCAATAATCAAACAACTCACAAGTGTGGTGCAAATGACCTGGGTAACACAGCTCTTGTCCAAGTGACCGAGTTACTTGATCCCCCTGACGTGTCTGTTCCTAAATCCCAGAATATGAATACAAAACATATATACTTGAAAAAGATCATAAAGAGTATAAATAGGCAGAACGCTGTTTTTTCATTAAAAATAATAAATGTTGATGCTTCTGCGGGACCATGGAGTGCTCCACAACATTTTGGTGAAGGGTGTCAACACTTGTGCCAGAAAGTTTTTTTTATAAGCATATGCAGGGGAGTATGGGTAGTTGCAGTAGCTGAGCTAGTGAATGTAGGGTCCCGGTGCAAACAAATATTTTTTGTGTTTGGCCCCCCAGAGCCTCTGGTGCCAACTCTATACATTTGTGTGTCCCAGCTCAACTTCCCAGAATGCAGTGTAATAACTGTTTTTCTCGGAATTCTGAGCTGGAAGCAGGTTTTTTGTACTACTGTACGGTGGAGGTTTCTATCGCTCTTTTGCCCACCATATTATAAATGATTGTTGTGGTGAACTACCTACTCATAAGGTCCACAACACAAGCTGAGATCCCGCTCCATGCTGATGATAGTCAGTAAGCTTGAAACAGCTGTATATGGATAGTATACTCAGCCTGTGTTCATTCCAACATTGGCTTTGCATTAAAGCTGTGTAATACAGCATGCAGAAGCTTAAAGGAAGCCATGTTTGATAATGGCTATGGATTGAAGAGCGAGGCACTTGTGGGCACATTTGTGTGTCCCAGCTCAACTTCCCAGAATGCAGTGTAATAACTGTTTTTCTCTGAATTCTGAGCTGGAAGCAAGTTTTTTTTACTTGCTTTAGACATTCAAGTGTGAACACAGATGTACTTTTTAATTACTATATATATATATATATAAATTTATGTTATTTATGTAGTGTATTTGGTTCGATATTTCCCAAACATGTGAGGTTTCTCCTACAATACAGTGGTCTCTTATCAAGTTATTTAAGTACTACCAATTTGGCTTTTTTGTGTAAGTACAAATAAATAACAAATGGATATTACAAAATGCTATAAGTGAAACATAATCTACTAAAGGGCAAGGTATAAAATAATAAAGCTTTGTTTGTTTGGTTCTTTACAACAATCGATACACAGATTGAGGAGGCAAGATGGCTGCCGTCCAGACAACGGTGGGTGTCAGATACATAAAACACCTGATAATAATGTGCCACCGTATAACTGCATCCAATCTACCTCCGGTGCTCAGTGCTAAACACAATCCCTAAATTAGCTCCGTACTGGGGCTAATCTGACAGGATCTTCGATTCCCTCCTGGAGATAAAATGACGGACAACGTAAACAAGCGAAATCAAGCGGCGCGTTTAAAGCAAAATGTCCTGTATAAAGCAAATGAAGCGCATGTCGTGGAGCGAGCGGCGCTATCCATTCTGTTTATCTCTTAATAGAGAACAAATTGTGTGGACATAATGTGCGCTCTCTGACGCAGCACATTGAGATATAATCACACTCAGGCTTCATTCGGGCCTAGCTGAGGCAGCAAATCTGCAACCCTCGCCCCCAGACGGATCGCCCTGACAAATCAAATCAGAATACAATATAATTCTGAGCTGCCCGGCTAATGAAGGAACAAGGGCTGAGATTAGTGAGCTGCGCGGTGCGGGGAGACAGAGAGAAAGTGCCGCCGATTCCTACAAATGTCAAATAATCCCTGAGGTTCCTGGTAAATAGGGAAGATTAAGTGTCCTGTCAGATTACCAGCCTCCCCCTCTCACTCCAGACCGGTGATTTGCACTTTATTGGATCATCTCTCTGGCCCGGCCTCATCCCCAACAAAATTATAAAGAAGATTGACCAAAAAGTCTAAGAAATCTGGGAAAAATATTGTTATATTTAGTGTATAATCTTACACAGGAAACAAGAGCACACTTGTGAGGTCCATTTAAGATCGAAACAGCTGTCTGTGGGTAGGTCTCCTAACTTGTGCATAATCCATCCTATGCTAGGCTTTAAAGTTGAGTAATACAGCAAGGATATACCTGTATAAAGTAGTATAGGATTACAGAATGAAAATATATTGTGGACTCATTTGCATATCCAGACTAATTTCCCAGAGTGCAGTGTAATAACTATTTCTGGGAATTCTGAGCAGGAAATACTTATTTTTAGAAATTCACAAATGCACTATTTATTTAGTGTGTAATGAGAGAGATTACGTCCTAACGAGTTTATAATCTAGTGATTTAGAAAAGTAAAAGGGGCAATTTATTTCACAATGAAAATTACGCATATAAATACATTTAATTACAATTAGTTGTTATTAAAGCTTTGAATGACAGGATACAAAAGCAATTAATTATAAACTGATTGCAGTGATTGTTTCGTGATCATTTTTGGAATACATTTTTGATATCTCTAATGGGCGGCTCGGCTCCAAGGAGCTTACAGTCTATAAGGTCAGACTGTACCTAGGAGCTTGCACTCTAGTAGAGACTCTAGACAATGTATAATGTCATGGCTTGTATCAATGTCCTTTGGTGACAGTGACAGCCTGGTTTGTGTGCACAGAAGATGTCTCTCAATGTGAGGGCGCAGGGTTGGGCCTGAATGAGAGACCATCAGTTTACTCATTAAAGGGCACAATGCTAAGTGATTGCTTCATGCCCGGCTGAATGAAGAGCTGCTCGGCCTGTCCTGAAGAGCTGACAGCTCCCAAACTGCCGGCTGTGACAGCCATTGTGCCAGGGACCTCTCTCTGATTACAAAATCACCTTTTATTGCCCAATACAAAGTACCAGCCGAGCACTGTAACCTTGAGAGTGTAAGGAGGCAGGGCCATGTCAACTAAACTGCACGCTGCCTCAACAAACAATTACCAACTTCCAGACCAGACTACTACAGTTTTTTTTTTTATGTCTGAAAACAGTGAGCAGTTTGGAATTAGACCCTTCATATTGCAAACTGGTTTAATTAAAGGTGTTAATTAGTTAATAGTTAATTCGTTTTTGAATGCATTGCATCTATCACTTCTGCTCTCCAACCTTTTGAAATTGATTGTCTCCTTTAATTTCTCTAGACATACTAACTAAAAAAAAGCTGATATTTATTACTGCAGTGAAGAGAACATGTAAGCATTTAGTGTGAGGCTTGTAATTTATGGTTCTTTCAGTACTAAGAGCCTGTTCCCATAAACTCAGTTTCTTGTGGTGCAGGTGACCTAGAGATCAGGTAAGGACACAGATGGACAGCCTTATTAAATTGTGATTTGACCAATTGAATAGGGCTCTATATAAGCACAGAGCATATTTTTTTACAGAAGTTTTTAGTAAAGACCTTGCTTTTGTATAGAAGTTCACTAACTAAAAACTTCTGTAAAAAAAATATGCTGTGTGCTTATATAGAGCCCTATTCAATTGGCCGAATCACACTTTAATAAGGCTGTTAACCCTGTATACGATAATACACGCAGCATTAAATATTAATTTTGACAACTCAATACAATGGTGCAGAGCTCGGAGTCCAGTCTGTGAGCACCCACTCCACCGCTGCCACACACTGTGAGCACCCACTGCACCCCTGCCACACACTGTGAGCACCCACTCCACCCCTGCCACACACTGTGAGCACCCACTGCACCCCTGCCACACACTGTGAGCACCCACTCCACCTCTGCCACACACTGTGAGCACCCACTCCACCACTGCCACACACTGTGAGCACCCACTGCACCCCTGCCACATACTGTGAGCACCCACTGCACCCCTGGCACATACTGTGAGCACCCACTACGCCCCTGCCACACACTGTGAGCACCCATTGCACCCCGGCCACACACTTTGAGCACCCACTCCACCACTGCCACACACTGTGAGCACCCACTGCACCCCGGCCACACACTGTGAGCACCCACTGCACCCCTGCCACACATTGTGAGCACCCACTGCACCCCTGCCACACACTGTGACCACCCACTCCACCCCTGCCACACACTGTGAACACCCACTCCACTCCTGACACACACTGTGAGCACCCATTGCACCCCTGCCACAAACTGTGAACACCCACTCCACCCCTGCCACACACCGTGAGCACCCACTCCACCCCGGCCACACACTGTGAGCACCCACTGCACCCCTGCCACATACTGTGAACACCCACTGCACCCCTGGCACATACCGTGAGCACCCACTCCACCCCTGCCACACACTGTGAGCACCCATTGCACCCCTGCCACACACTGTGAGCACCCATTGCACCCCTGCCACTCACTGTGAGCACCCATTGCACCCCTGCCACACACTGTGAACACCCACTCCACCCCTGCCACAAACTGTGAGCACCCACATCACCCCTGCCACACAGTGTGAACACCCACTCCACCCCTCCATACACTGTGAGAACCCACTCTGCCCCTCCACACACTGTGGACACCCACTCCGCCCCTCCACACACTGTGAGCACCCAATCTGCACCTCCACACACTGTGGACACCCACTCCGCCCCTCCATACACTGTGAGCACCCACTCTGCCCCTCCACACACTGTGGACACCCACTCCACCCCTCCATACACTGTGGACACCCACTCCGCCCCTCCACACACTATGGACACCCACTCCACCCCTCCACACACTGTGAACACTCACTGCACCCTGCCACATACTGTGATGATTCTACAGGTGAAGTGGGCAGCAGACATGCAATGCAGCAGATATCATTACAAATAGCCCTCTTAATGAATGTGATTGATGTATAAATATTGTATGCAAGATTAGGGGGGATATTTTGGTAAAGGGGGGGGTAGATTAACCCATTGCACAACCGAGACATCCCCAGGAATTCAGATTGTAGTGATAAGTAAAATCCAGATCCCAGTGATTTTCAGTGAGCTGTAATGGGACCCGGCCACAGGAGAGGTGCAGGATGACAGTCCGAGACAGATCGGGCTCCTCCAGACAGCGGCCGGGGGCCACAGAGCCATCAACTCAATTCAGATAATGGAAAATCTCATTTCCAAAGACTGAGACATCAATTAGCTCTTATTGATGTCATTGCTCATTGGAAGTCAATGATATAATACCCGGGCTGTGGTCAGGTAATGCCAGACACGGCAGGACACGGGAGGGGGTGCTGGCAGGACACGGGGAGGGGGTGCTGGGCTAGCAGGACACGGGGAGGGGTGCTGGGCTGTTGGTTTATCACGTCCAGGTACATAGAGACAGCACCATGTATTCTATGATCTTACTACTCTGTCACAACAAAATCAAGCCAATTTTAAGCTAAGAAAATGAAAAAAAAGTGAGATATTTATCATTGTTTGTGCTACATTATTATGCAAATGAGTAGCTCCCAAAATACTAACTTGCTTGTTTGTATCTGCTGTAGCAAAGCAATGCCCCCAATGTTTTCATGCAGTTATCAACTGTTCTGTTATACAATTTGTAGAATTAGCTGCATAAACAACTCAGTAAATACCAGGAATAAGTTATTGTAGAGAAAAATGGCTAATACAATGTATTTTAAGATGAAACCAACTTGTTGGGGTGATAGTGCTCCTGTATTTCTCTTTAATATGCCAGAGGAGCAGTAGTTATATGAGGATTCTCAAAATAAGAATAGCAAAAGACAAAAAACACATGCGTTTTATGCTATAAGTAAAGGCCTTTTACAGATCAGACCCACCTATCTCCTCCAGATCAGACCCACTTGTCCCTTCCAGATCAAACCCACCTATCTCCTCCAGATCAGACCCAAATGTCCCTTCCAGATCAAACCCACCTATCTCCTCAAGATCAGACCCACTTGTCCCTTCCAGATCAAACCCACCTATCTCCTCCAGATCAGACCCAAATGTCCCTTCCAGATCAAACCCACCTATCTCCTCCAGATCAGACCCAAATGTCCCTTCCAGATCAAACCCACCTATATCCTCCAGATCAGACCCACGTGTCCCTTCCAGATCAGACCCAGCTATCACCTCCAGATCAGACCCACTTGTCCCTTCGAGATCAAAACCACCTATCTCCTCCAGATCAGACACACTTGTCCCTTCCAGATCAAACCCACTTATTTCCTTGAGATCAGACCCACATGTTCCTCCAGATAAAACCCACCTATCTCCTCCAGATCAGACCCACTTGTCCCTTCCAGACCAAACCCACCTATCTCCTCCAGATCAGACCCACATGTTCCTCCAAAGCCAGACCCACTTGTCCCTTCCAGATCAAACCCACTTATTTCCTTGAGATCAGACCCACATGTTCCTCCAGATAAAACCCACCTATCTCCTCTAGATGAGCTCTACTTGCAGGTCAGACCTACTTGTCACCCCAGATAAGACACAACTGTCCCCTCCAGGTCAGACCTACCTGTCACCCCCAGATCAGTCCCACCTGCCCCCTCCATATCAGCTCCACCTGTCCTCTACAGATCAGATTTCTACCCATAAATGTCACTGTCGCCAAACAACACCAGACAGAGGACAACCTCTTTATGGTAAGTATTAGGATATAAAAGACCCCGCTCATTGTCCTTGAGATAGACCTTTCCCTGTCTCAGGAAGGGCCTCAGGAAGGGACCTCAACTGGTTATTTTGTTGTGTGTTTAATGTGCACAAGTATAAATATAAATAAAGGTATGATCTAGAGGGGACAGGTGGATCTGGTCTGGAGCGTGTTGGTGAATCTGATAGAGAATGGGCAGATGGAACTGTAGTGGAGGATATAGTTTAATCTGATATGGAGGGGGCAAATGGATCTGGTCTGTAGGGGATGGGTGGAACTGATATGGGGACAGGTGGGTCTGATCCAGTGGTTATAGGTAGGTCTGACCTGGAGGGAACTGATTTGGGAGTGGACAGTTGATCTGATCTGGAGAGGGAAGGTGGGTCTGATCTGGGGGGGGGGGGGGGGGCTGGGCAAGTTGTTCTGATCTGGGAGTGACACGTGGATCTGACCTAATAGGACAGGTAGATCTGATTTGGTGGGGACAAGATCATCTGAGCTGGGGTTGACAGGTGGGTCTGATCTGGAGGGGGCAGACGGGTCTGATCTGGAGGGGGAAGAATGGTCTGATCTGGAGGGGGCAGACAGGTCTGATCTAGGGGGAAGACGGGTCTGATCTGAAGGGGGCAAATGGGTCTGATCTGAAGGGGCAGACGGGTCTGATCTGGAGGGGGCAGATGGTCTGATCTGGAGGGTGCAGACAGGTCTGATCTGAAGGGGGCAAATGGGTCTGATCTGAAGGGGGCAGATGGGTCTGATCTGAAGGGGGCAGATGGTCTGATCTGAAGGGGGCAAATGGGTCTGATCTGAAGGGGGCAGACGGGTCTGATCTGGAGGGGGAAGAAGGGTCTGATCTGGAGGGGGCAGACAGGTCTGATCTAGGGGGAAGACGGGTCTGATCTGAAGGGGGCAAATGGGTCTGATCTGAAGGGGCAGACGGGTCTGATCTGGAGGGGGCAGATGGTCTGATCTGGAGGGTGCAGACAGGTCTGATCTGAAGGGGGCAAATGGGTCTGATCTGAAGGGGGCAGATGGGTCTGATCGGAAGGGGGCAGATGGTCTGATCTGAAGGGGGCAAATGGGTCTGATCTGAAGGGGGCAGACGGGTCTGATCTGAAGGGGGCAGACGGGTCTGATCTGAAGGGGGCAAATGGGTCTGATCTGAAGGGGCAGACGGGTCTGATCTGGAGGGGGCAGATGGTCTGATCTGGAGGGGGCAGACAGGTCTGATCTGAAGGGGGCAAATGGGTCTGATCTGAAGGGGGCAGATGGGTCTGATCTGGAGGGGGCAGATGGGTCTGATCTGGAGGGGGCAGACGGGTCTGATCTGAAGGGGGCAAATGGGTCTGATCTGAAGGGGCAGACGGGTCTGATCTGAAGGGGGCAAATGGGTCTGATCTGAAGGGGGCAGATGGGTCTGATCTGGAGGGGGCAGACGGGTCTGATCTGAAGGGGGCAAATGGGTCTGATCTGAAGGGGCAGACGGGTCTGATCTGGAGGGGGCAGATGGTCTGATCTGGAGGGGGCAAATGGGTCTGATCTGAAGGGGCAGACGGGTCTGGTCTGAAGGGGGCAAATGGGTCTGATCTGAAGGGGGCAGATGGGTCTGATCTGGAGGGGGCAGACGGGTCTGATCTGAAGGGGGCAAATGGGTCTGATCTGAAGGGGCAGACGGGTCTGATCTGGAGGGGGCAGATGGTCTGATCTGGAGGGGGCAGACAGGTCTGATCTGAAGGGGGCAAATGGGTCTGATCTGAAGGGGGCAAATGGGTCTGATCTGAAGGGGGCAGATGGGTCTGATCTGGAGGGGGCAGATGGTCTGATCTGAAGGGGGCAAACGGGTCTGATCTGAAGGGGGCAGACGGGTCTGATCTGGAGGGGGCAAATGGGTCTGATCTGAAGGGGCAGACGGGTCTGATCTGGAAGGGGCAAATGGGTCGGATCTGAAGGAGGCAAATGGGTCTGATCTGGAGGGGACAGATAGGTCTGTTATGGATGTCAGGGCAGGTCTAGTATGGGTGGGGGTGTAGGTCACATTTTATCCCTCTGTGTCTCCAACAACTGATTATTTTTTGCAGCTACAATGACAGCCTGAAGAGCAATAATTAAATCTCCTCCCGATCCCCCAATCCCTGTGTAAATATCGCTGCGATGGCGCATTTTCCTGGCACGCAAAGCTTTTCATTACACTGATCTCTCTCTTTTAATTCCCTTTCACTGCTGAAGTGACTTTTTTTCCCCATTTATATTAAATCTTTGAGTCACTACAATGTGCCGCTTTTAATGAGATCTTTCATTTGTATCAAACCAACCTTTCTCTGACAATTAACCTGACTGCGCGGGGAAGTGGCGAGCATTTGAGCTCATACAATCCAGCCTCGTTAGATCAGCTCCCATCCCATTCATCGGCAAATAGCAGCTTTGAGCTAACGAGAGGAATGATAGGGACTCATGTTTGTACAATTGATTTTTTTTACTGCTCTATAAAGCAGGAATTTATCAGGAAAAAATATTAGGATTTATCATATTTATACCGAAAATCATTATTAACGCTTAAACTACAAATACATCACTTACAATATTAATATAAAATTAATATATGCACCTAAAAGGATTATTTGTAGTCTTGAGAACACAATCTTGCTCCCCTGACAAGGAACTCTCCTGTAACATATTCACAAGAGTGCATCCAAACACACGTATAAAGCACTCAAACCGTTTCTTTTTTTGCTCTATTTGTGCACACAAACTATAGTAATAAAGGGAACATGTGAGTGTGCTCTGGAAAGTGTAACAGACCCCTAGTGCTTATTTAATAACCCATTTATAGATTTGTGGATATCTCTCCTAAACAGCTTTTTGGGTTGTCAAGTATAGCAGTTGTTGCTGATTATTATTATTATTATCTCTCATTTATATAGCAGCAGCACATTCTGTAGCACTGGGGTACAGTATAATATAGATATGACAATACATCATTTGCAGAGTGATACAAAAATTGATGACCCTGCCCTTGAGCTAACAATCATACACAAGAGTTTTATACAAAGTGCTTTGCATGACTGAGAGGTCATGAGCTTACAGACCAAAGAAGTAATGAAACAAAGAGTGACGTAACAGGAGAAGCAATGGCTTGACAAGTAATTGAAAAGAGAGTAGAGGGTTAATTCTTGATTAATTCTATGGGTGTACCAGCTATAAAAAAATGGAGGTGATAGTGCAGAAACCTGCACTATAAAGTAACACAACTCGTAAATGGGTGAGTGTGGACATAGTAGGTGGGAGGGCAAGTTATATGAGTTCAGAGACAAAAGAGACGGTGGTGTGTGAGGCTCTAGGTCTGGAGGTAAAAGAAACTAAAGTGAGTGGAACACCTGGGGTATTGCAACATTACACCAGCTGGAGTATTGCAGCATTACAACAAATGGAGTATGGCGGTATTACAACTGGAGTACAGTATCAGTGGCCCTGGTATGAAAAAAATATGTGCCCCCCTCCCCAAGACCCTTTCACATAGCTGCTCCCCCAAGACCCCTTTGCAAAGTTGGTCCCCTTACTACATATACTATCTCTACATAGCACCCAAAAACTCTCAGCAGCAACCCCTTCTTAACATCCATTCATACATAGCACCCAGTCCTTTTCAGCAGCAACCCCTCTAAGCACCCACCTCACATAGCACCCATCACTATCTCCTTTGCTTCCCCTCACATAACCCATCCACCTGTACTTTGCTGTCATCCAGCTCCTTGCTCTCTCACCTCTTCCCTGATACACATCCCCAGCATGCTGAACTGCTCCGCACTCCCAACTCTTGCAGTTTCAGTAGAAATGCTCTTTTTAAACAGGCACAGACCAAATTCCAGTTGGGGCTCCGGGGTGGCCAAGGAAGCCCTGGGGGTCATGTTGGGCCAGGATCAGGGCTAATCCATGGGGGCCACTAAACTACAGAAAATAAAATAAAAAATACAAAGCACTGGGCCCCCCTAGAAGAGGGTCCTGACGCATTGCAACCCCTTCACTACTGATAGCTCCTCCCTTGTATTGTATTATAACAACAACTGGAGTATTGAGGTATTACTACTGGGGTTATCCATCCCTGTACTCATTATTTTTTTTTTCATGATCTTTTCTGTGTCCTCCAGCTGCGAGAGCTCTGTATAATTATTCCACGTCTGGCTCAGAAAAGAAACTATAAATATCTGCGTCAACAAGATGTGCGATTTAGATACCGCGGATTAGCGACATATCTAAATATCAGCTGATGGGCGGGTGACGGACATATCCGGAACATAAACACGCGCGATACTGAGCCGGCCGCACTTTGCTGGATTAATGTTATTTTTGTACATTAATTTCCTCCATTTCTGAACCACAAGACCCGAGCTTTGCTTCCGTGCGTCCTGCGGCTCTCCGTGTTCAAACTAGGTCATAATCGGCGTCACTTAAGATGCAGACTCGCCGGGCAGCTCGCGGCGCTCACTGGGGAGCGGCACACCAGGAAGATTTCATTCTCCAACGCTAGTTACTCACTTAAGTGTTAAATGGAGAATCTATTGCCTGTTACTCACGGTTAGTGCCAAGTCAAGCGGTAACAGGAACCCTGAGACTGGCAGGATTATAACGCCACAGCTCCCCGAGTATTTATTTATAGGGAAGGTGTTTAGATCACTGCTGGTACAGTAGGTGTAAAGCACCAGAGCCCAAAACATGGCAGGGACCCTCTGCTACTGGCAGCAAATGAGGTATATGGAAGCAGTAGCTCCGCCACTGGGAAGAACATTGTATTCAGTTCCATTGAAAGACTGCTATTTTAAATAGCCACTTAATAATAGAATGAAATAGCAAAGCAACTCCTATTAAGATAACACCTCCCCGCCAAGCTCCAGACTAGCAATCCCAGACCAAAGCCCCTAAATTTCAACTTCTCTCTAAACACACCTTTATACAGCTAAGTCACGAACAGGGTCATTATACAGACAAATAAAACAAATATATAAATTTAAAAAAATAAAAAAAACTGAACTGAACTACCTAAGGCACAGTGAGCAAGGGGTACATGTCTGGAGTCCCCTATTGCCCTTAGGGAGACTAAACTCTAAGGGTAATTTGCATAAACAAAAAAACTAAGTCAGAGGTGGTCATCAGAGAATGAACCAGCCTTAATAGGTTAGTTCTATGGCCATGATAACCCACTCTGAGAGCAACCTCTTTTAGCTCACTTGTGCCCTTCATAGGGAGAGTAATCCAGCCCCGAAATACCAGGCAATTCTACCCTGAACAGGAGAAACAGCAAACCACAGACGCGTTTCAGGCTTTGTGGGCCTCATCGGTGAGGTGCAGCTGAACTACCTAAGGCACAGTGAGCAAGGGGTCCATGTCTGGAGTCCCCTATTACCCTTAGGGAGACTATACCCTAAGGGTAATTTGCATAAACAAAAAAACTAAGTCAGAGGTGCTCATCAGAGAATGAACCAACCTTAATAGGTTAGTTCTATGGCCATGATAAGCCACTCTGAGAGCAACCTCTTTTAGCCACTTGTGTCCTTCACAGGGAGAAATATATAAATTGCTATAAATTATACCAAGTAGGTTTACTGTATATTATATTGTATTGTAGAGTTAGGTCTTCCATATTCTGACTGCTGTAAATCTACAGTTCTTGCTCCATTCCTGTTCCCATGGGACTGGTCTTCTGCTGTTGACCCAGATTGTTACTGACCTTGCTGGGTTTCTGCCGGCCCCTGATCTTTGGCTTGGCTGACTATTCTTTTGCCTGTGCCCTTGGACTTGTTACTTCGGACTTGCCGTCCTCTGGTTCTTTGCCCTTAATGGTTTCACTCGAATCCCACCTGACATCAATGATCAGGGAGTACCCATTGTCCCCTAAGAGGGCGAGCACAGCGCAGTCCCACATGGCGTGTTTAAGAGGGTCAGTGCTATAGCAGAGATTGGAGTGACCAATGAAAATGTGTAAAAAGACTACTGGGTGTTACATGCCACCTGGTGAGGGTATTAGACGTACATTATTTGAGTCAATTGTTGATAGAGATGGAGAAACGCGCCCCTTAATATATCATGTCCCCAGTGGTGCAGCAGGTTCACAGCGCTGGGCCCCGCTGCAGGGTAGTAGCCTTCTGCTGCCTGAAATTAAGGGGGTCTTGTAATCTATTAGGGGGAGACGGGGAGATATTTGTTTTTATAAAAAAGTGATCTGATCAATTCTAGAGGGATCTAACCACCTATAAAGTTTGGGCTTTATATAGAGAATCTGCAGTGAGGGGCCCAACGTTATTCTCCACCAGGGCCCTCTATTCACCTATTCCACCGCTACATGTCAGTCCTTCTCTTCTAATGTAGACCCGAGCTCGGCTGCCTATTTTACCATCTATGGGCGTTTATTGGTCGAATTCATTCTAGTTATGTGATTTGAGGTCTGTGGAGCATTTTAAAAAAGGACTTGACTCACGTTTCGTTGCTTTCAGTTGAGGTCATAATCTGAGTGAAATAAGCTAAATTAACCATTTTTATAGAGATTATTTATACAAAGTAACCAACATTAGATAAGTGAACACCCCCCTTATAATTTGTGAACGTTCTTGGGTGTAACCAAACACCTTACAGATCCCACAACAAACAAACTGTTTTTTTTTATTAATATATAAAAGCGTCCATTTCTGGAGGAATCCAGTGCTAGGAAGCCAAGGATCTGCTATGGTTGTGGAAAGGCAGAAGTCAGGAGATGGATATAAATAGATGTACACAGCTTTTTTGGAATCCTTGGAGCACTGTTGAGACCATCATTTAGAGGTGGAATGCTTATGGCACCATCCAGACCTTATCTAGGCCATCACAAATGGATGATGAACAAGAAGGAAATTTATTGGAGAGGCTACCAAAATGTAAATGGCTACTTTTGAAGAACAAACACCATTCCAACAGTAAAGCTCAGTAGGGGTGCATCCGGCTGTTTTTTCTTCACCTGGGACTGGAACACTTGTCAAAGAAGATGGATGGTCAAAATACAGACAAATCCATAACCAAAACCTGCAGCCCTCAAAAAAGAAGTTGAAATGGAATGATGGTTTACCTTGCGGAACGACAACAATGACCTAAAGAACATGACCCTCAGCCAGGAAGTTGAAATGGAATGATGGTTCACCTTTCGGAATCACATTGACCTAAAACACATGACCCTCAGCCTTCACCCAGGAAGTTGAAATGGAATGATGGTTCATCTTTCGGAATGACAATGACCCAAAACACATGACCCTCAGGCCTGACCCAGGAAGTTGAAATGGAATGATGGTACACCTTTTGGAATGACAATGACCCAAAACACATGACCCTCAGCCTTCACCCAGGAAGTTGAAATGCAATGATGGTTCACCTTTTGGAATGACAATGACCCAAAACACATGACCCTCAGCCATCACCCAGGAAGTTGAAATGGAATGATGGTTCATCTTTCAGAACGACAATGACCCAAAGCACATGGCCAAAGCAACAATGCAGTGGCTGAAGGCCAGGAAGGTCAGTGTCCCAAGGTGGCCTAGTCAGAGCCCTGATCTAAATCCCATTGGTAATCTTTACAACAACTTGAAGAGGTCAGTCCATTAACATTGCCACCCAGGTTGTCTAAGCTTGAACAATTCTGTAGGAAGCAATTGGCAAATATTTATCCCCATAGGTGTACAGAGATGGTAGAGATGAATCCAAACAGACTCAAGGCAGTAATTCAAACAAAAGGTGCTTCCACTAAGTGTTAAAGGAGCACCACCATTCAACTAAAGACGCTTGTTGTCATGGACATAGCAAACTAAGAATATCAGCAACTGTGGAAGTCATGGACATAAAACATTTTTTGGGAAAATCTGAATTTTTGAAGACTCTGTTGATGAGTATAGAAATCCATTTTGTGTTTGTTGCATCGCATCTTCAGAACTTTGCTGTCATTGGGGGGAGTAGTGGGGAAGAAAGGAACAGAGAACTTTTGTTAAGATAATTGGATAAGATTGAAATTGACACCTCACCCTTCCCTCTCATTGGCCCAGAAACAGGCTCCTTTCTACAGGAAATACAACCATAACGAAAACAGAAACGTAAACGTAAACGCCCTCTGACACACACAACTTCCACCAATGAATCATGGATATCCCAGGGTCCAGCAGAGGCACAAGATGGTGTGCTGCGGACCACAGGGTCACAGAAAGTCAAACAAGACTGAACAACTAAACAACAACAACCCAGAATCCTTAGGGGCCCTGATGACATGTCTTTCCTTATTTGTATTGTTCCTTATTTGTATTGTTTCTTATCTGGAGTTTTTGAGCAGGCTTTGGACAGTTTCCCTCTCTCCCTAAGGGAAAGCGATCTCTTGTACCTGACATTAAAAATCTCACCAAGTCCTTTTGGACTATTGGGCCACACAAATCTGCTACTGACTCAGTCGGTGCTTGGTGCTATTCTTGCACATGGGCCTGACTGGAGTCGAAGCTGTTTTGTTTTCCATGGCACTCGTTGGTTTGAGATTGGTTATGCATAGTAAGCTTCATTTGCATATGACTACCCAGAACCCTTACCTGCAGTGAGTACTGTTTATTGAGTAATTATGTAAGAAAACTCATTTGTAGGAGTGCAAAAGACGAGCTTTCTTTCCTTCTTTGTAAAGATACTTTGTTATTTTGACCAGGCTTTGGACAGTTCCCCTCCCTCCCTAAGGGAGAGCGATCTCTTGTACCTGAAATTAAGACATTTTGGACTGTTGAGCAACACAAATCTGCTAATGACTCCGTCGGTGCTCGGTGCTATTTCTGTACGTGGTTCTGACTGGTCCCAGATGGGGTGGCCCTCTCCACGATTGATGCTACCCCTAGCCAGTTGGCACTATTTCTCTCCATGTAATGGCGTGACAATTATCCTTTCTGAGGAGCGTCCCTGGAGCTCGGATGATGGAGCTTGGAGGCGCCTGGTTGTTGTTAGGAGATGGTTTGTTCGTTAAGACAAGAGATCAATTGATCTAAACAAACAGAATAACCAGAGACGCGAGTAATTGGCAGATCTCTGGCTCCTGAGTTATTACTTGTTAACAGAATCAATTCCCTCACTTTGTTTGTGAAGGATTTTCCGCTGACGCAGCGCGCTCGTTTCTCCTCGTTACCTGCTTAGTAGAGTGGTCGGCGTGACCAGGTTACAGTGTTTAATGCGACGGCATGGTCATTCACAGCGTCCTCGGGCTGTTACTGATATACAATCCGGGCCGTGTGTAGACGTGAAAACTGATGTATCCTCAGGAGAAGCTCTCATTACTTTGCATTGCATTCTGGGACAGGCTGCACTACATGCAAAGATTTAGTAATGGAACTAGGTCATAAATTACAGGGACTGACAACACAAGCAGATACATAAGCCATGAGCAGGCACGAGCATCAACACATTACTAGAGAAAATCTTACTTTTAGCAGACTCTGCTAGTGTATGGAGGCTGCCATGACGGTGATACTTATTTTATAAGACAGGAAATGGAGGGTACAGAGCACGGCTCGCAGGGCATGCAAGTTTACTTGTGACAACCTTCTACTGAGCATGTGCAGGGGATGGGATGTCAACACCTTGAAGGGACTAACTGCTATATAACATTGTGGGCCTTTTATTTTGGTCAGTGCAGAGACAGACAGGCCGATTCCATTACTAATTAGCACATCAAAGCGGAGCTCTCATACAGGACTGTGCATATAATGTGTTGTGTTTAGGCCGAGGCCTAGGGCAGCACATTTTCATGGGGTAACAAGCTGTCTGACGATGCCGGCGCAGTACCACAGAATAATGGGGGCATGGCACAGAAATACCTATACGTGCACCCAACACTTCATGATATATATATATATATACTCATAATCCTATGGGGTGTGGATGGTAAGTAAGAAATGGGGTGTGGGGGCCTGAGGCGTTATAAGCCTAAATACCCCCAGAGTGTTTAACATTAATTACTTTATTAAATAAACAGTTTGACTCACACAGCCATAGTCTGCAGCTAATGGGTAATCTATGCATGTAATGTGGAGGTTTCAGCAATTAACTTCTGTCAATTAGCAAAGGTCAAAGGGTGCAAACAAACAATTTGGTGAAATGACGGAGAAAAACAAACAACGCTTAGTATATTCGTTCATCAAGATTGGCTCAAATACACGTCACAATGTAGCAGACAAGTAGGTCTACAGATAGATATATTCTCTCACCTTTTCTTCCATCTCTTTATCTCTCTCCTCCTTCTCTCTCTCCTTCTCCCACCTTTCCTACGTCCTCTCACTCATACTCTCCTCCCTTCTCTGTCTCATTTTCTCCTTTCTCTTCTCTCTCACCCTTCCCTACTTCCTCTCTCCTCCCTTATCTCTCACCTTCCTCCCTTCTCTTTCTCTCCTCCTTCGCACACCTTTCCGCCATTTCTCCTCCTTCTCTCTCTCCTCCTTCTTTCTCTCATTCTCTCTCCTCCTTCTCCTCTCTCCTCCTTCTCTCTCTCTCACCTCTCCGCTTTCCTTCTCTCTCTCTCTCATCTCTCCTTCTCTCTCTCCTCATTCTCTCTCTCTCTTATCTCCCCTCCTTCTCTCTCTCACCTCTCCTCTTTCTTTCTTTCCTCCTTCTCTCTCTCACCTCTCTCCTCCCTTATCTCTCACCTTCCTCCCTTCTCTCTCTCTCCTCCTTCTCACACCTTTCCGCCATTTCTCCTCCTTCTCTCTCTCCTCCTTCTTTCTCTCCTTCTCTCTCCTCCTCTTTCTCCTCTCTCCCCCTTCTCTCTCTCTCACCTCTCCTCTTTCCCTCTCTCTCTCTCATCTCTCCTTCTCTTTCTCCTCATTCTCTCTCTCTCTCTTATCTCTCCTTCTTCTCTCTCTCACCTCTCCTCTTTCTTTCTTTCATCCTTCTCTCTCTCACCTCTCCCCTTTCTCTCTCTCACCTCTCCTCTTTCCCTCTCTCTCTCTCTCTCTCTCTCTCATCTCTCCTTTTCTCTTTCCTCATTCTCTCTCTCTCTTATCTCTCCTCCTTCTCTCTCTCACCTCTCCCCTTTCTTTTTTCCTCCTTCTCTCTCTCACCTCTCCCCTTTCTCTCTCTCACCTCTCTTCCTTCTTCTTTCCTCCTTCTTTCTCTCATCTTGCCTCCTCTCTCTCACCTCTCGCCTCCTTATTTTTTTCCCCTGTCTCTCCCTATTACCTCACCCCTTTCTCCTTCCTCCCACCTTTCCTACCTCCTCTCATTCATATTCTCCTCCCATCTCTGTCCCCTTTCGTTCTTACTCTCCTCTCTCTCTTCTCTCTCACCTTTACTTCTTCCTCTCTTCTCTGTCCCCTTTCCTTCTTCCTCCTCTCTCTCTCTATTCTCTCTCACCTTTACTTCTTCCTCTCTTCTCTGTCCCCTTTCCTTCTTCCTCTCCTCTCTCTCTTCTCACTCACCTTTCCTTCTTCCTCTCTTCTCTGTCCCCTTTCCTTCTTCCTCTCCTCTCACTCTTCTCACTCACCTTTCCTTCTTCTCCCTCTTTTCTGTCCCCTTTCATTCTTCCTCTCCTCTCTTCTCACTCACCTTTACTTCTTCCTCTCTTCTCTGTCCCCTTTCCTTCTTCCTCTCCCCTCTCTCTTCTCACTCACCTTTCCTTCTTCCTCTCTTCTCTGTCCCCTTTCCTTCTTCCTCTCCTCTCTCACCTTTACTTCTTTCTCTCTTCTCTGTCCCCTTTACTTCTTCCTCTCTTCTCTCTCACCTTTACTTCTTCCTCTCTTCTCTCTCACCTTTACTTCTTCCTCTCTTCTCTGTCCCCTTTACTTTTTCCTCTCTTCTCTCTCCTCTCACCTTTACTTCTTCCTCTCCTCTCTTCTCACTCACCTTTACTTCTTCCACTCCTCTCTCTCTTCTCTGTCCCCTTTCCTTCTTCCTCTCCTCTCTCTTATTACTCACCATTACTTCTTCCTCTCTTCTCTGACCCCTTTCCTTCTTCCTCTCTTCTCACTCACGTTTCCTTCTTCCTCTCCTCTCTCTCTTCTCTGTCCCCTTTCCTTCTTCCTCTCTTCTCTGTCCCCTTTACTTCTTCCTCTGTTCTCTGTCCCCTATCCTTCTTCCTCTCCTCTCTCTCTTATTACTCACCATTACTTCTTCCTCTCTTCCCTGTCCCCTTTCCTTCTTCCTCTCTTCTCTCTCTTATTACTCACCATTACTTCTTCCTCTCTTCTCTGACCCCTTTCCTTCTTCCTCTCTTCTCACTCACGTTTCCTTCTTCCTCTCCTCTCTCTCTTCTCTGTCCCCTTTCCTTCTTCCTCTCTTCTCTGTCCCCTTTACTTCTTCCTCTCTTCCCTGTCCCCTTTCCTTCATCCTGTCTTCTCTCTCTTATTACTCACCATTACTTCTTCCTCTCTTCCCTGTCCCCTTTCCTTCATCCTGTCTTCTCTCTCTTATTACTCACCATTACTTCTTCCTCTCTTCCCTGTCCCCTTTCCTTCATCCTCTCTTCTCTCTCTTATTACTCACCATTACTTCTTCCTCTCTTCTCTGTCCCCTTTCCTTCTTCCTCTCCTCCCTCACATTTCCACCCACCTGTACACTCCATCCCAGATCCCACCAGCTGGGCCCACTCGGTGTACGACATCCCAGGCAGCCAGTAGCAACCCCTCAATAAAGGAGAGTCCAAGTGACCTTGAGGGGGGCAGGGGTGTCGGGGGTGGGAGCGGGCGCCGGGGGGGCCTACACTATAGAAATTGGAAAAATGAATGTTAATATAAAAAAATGGATAAACTGCACTGGGCCCGGTGTGAATGTCAATACTCAGCTCTACCAATGGGGCTCATGTGCTTAGTTATATATACACACTCGTGATGTTGCGAACATCAAATTTTCGGTTCGCGAATCGCGAACGCGAGCCGCAAATGTTCGCGAACCGGCGTACCCGGCGAACCGCCATAGACTTCAATGGGCAGGCGGATTTTAAAACCCACAGGGACTCTTTCTGGCCACAATAGTGATGGAAAAGTTGTTTTAAGGGGACTAACACCTGGACTGTGGCATGCCGGAGGGGGATCCATGTCAAAACTCCCACGGAAAATTACATAGTTGATGCAGAGTCTGGTTTTAATCCATAAAGGGCATACATAACCTAACATCCCCCTCCATCATCATCCTCCCCTGTATCTCTTTACCCCCTCCCTCATCATCCTCCCCTGTGTCTCTTTTCCCCCTCCCTCATCATCTTCCCCTGTGTCTCTTCCCCCCTCCCTCATCATCCTCCCCTTTGTCTCTTTCCCCCATTCCTCATCACCCTCCCCTGTATCTCTTTACCCCCTCCCTCATCATCCTCCCCTGTGTCTGTTTCCCCCCTCTCTCATCATCCTCCCCTGTATCTCTTTCCCCCTCCCTCATCACCCCCCCCCTCCCTTGATGATAAGGGGGGAAGAGACACAGGGATAAGTGTGAGGGGTGTTAGGTGTTAGGGTGAGGGGTGTTAGGGCTAAGTGTGAGGGGTGTTAGGGTGAGGGGTGTTAGGGATAAGTGTAAGGGGTGTTAGGGTGAGGCATGTTAGGAATAAGTGTGAGGGGTGTTAGGTCTTAGGGATAAGTGTGAGAATGTTAGGGTTAGGTTGATAGGTGTTATGGATAAGTGTGAGGGGTGTTAGGGTAAGGGGTGTTAGGTATAAGTGTGATGGGTGTTAGGGTAAGGGATGTTAGGGTTAGGTGTTAGGGTAAGGGCTGTTAGGGATAAGTGTAAGGGGGTATTAGGGTTAGGTGTTAGGGTGAGGGGTGTTATGGAGAAGTGTGGGGGGGTGTTAGGGTTAGGGGTGTTAGGGTTAGGTGTTAGGGTGAGGGGTGTTAGGGATAAGTGTAAGGGGTGTTAGGGTTAGGTGTTAGGGATGTTAGGGTTAGGTGTTAGGGATAAGTGTGAGGGGTATTAGGGTTAGGGTAAGGGGTGTTAGGGATAAGTGTGAGGGGTGTTAGGGTTAGGTGTTAGGGTGAGGGGTGTTAGGGATAAGTGTGAGGGGTGTTAGGGTTAGGTGTTAGGGTGAGGGGTGTTAGGGATGAGTGTTAGGGGTGTTAGTGTAAGGGGTGTTAGGGATAAGTGTGAGGGGTGTTAGGGTTAGGGTGAGGGGTGTTAGGGATAGGTGTGAGGGGTGTTAGGGTTAGGTGTTAGGGTGAGGGGTGTTAGGGATAAGTGTTAGGGGTGTTAGTGTAAGGGGTGTTAGGGATAAGTGTGAGGGGTGTTAGGGTTAGGTGTTAGGGTGAGGGGTGTTGGGGATAAGTGTAAGGGGTGTTAGGGTTAGGTGTTAGGGTGAGGGATGTTAGGGTTAGGTGTTAGGGATAAGTGTGAGGGGTGTTAGGGTTAGGGTAAGGGGTGTTAGGGATAAGTTTGAGGGGTGTTAGGGTTAGGTGTTAGGGTTAGGGGTGTTAGGGATAAGTGTAAGGGGTGTTAGGGTTAGGTGTTAGGGTGAGGGATGTTAGGGTTAGGGGTTAGGGATAAGTGTGAGGGGTGTTAGGGTTAGGGTGAGGGGTGTTAGGGATAAGTGTGAGGGGTGTTAGGGTTAGGTGTTAGGGTGAGGGGTGTTAGGGATAAGTGTAAGGGGTGTTAGGGTTAGGTGTTAGGGTGAGGGATGTTAGGGTTAGGTGTTAGGGATAAGTGTGAGGGGTGTTAGGGTAAGGGGTGTTAGGGATAAGTGTGAGGGGTGTTAGGGTTAGGTGTTAGGGTGAGGGGTGTTAGGGATAAGTGTAAAGATTGTTAGGGTTAGGTGTTAGGGTGAGGGATGTTAGGGTTAGGTGTTAGGGATAAGTGTGAGGGGTGTTAGGGTTAGGGTAAGGGGTGTTAGGGATAAGTGTGAGGGGTGTTAGGGTTAGGTGTTAGGGTGAGGGGTGATAAGGATAAATGTAAGGGGTGTTAGGGTGAGGCATGTTAGGAATAAGTGTGAGGGGTGTTAGGTCTTAGGGATAAGTGTGAGGGGTGTTAGGGTTAGGTGGATGGGTGTTATGGATAAGTGTGAGGGGTGTTAGGGTTGGGTGCTAGGGTGAGGGGAGGAAGATGATAAGGGGGGAAGAGACACAGGGGTGTCCTTGCAGCAGAGATCAAAAGAGTCCTTCAGGACTGTATTGCACACTGTGTACAGTAGCCTAGCTATGGTTTTCCCTATTGATGCAGTATCACCTACTCTCAGCCTCCTCTCAGTAAGACTGCAAGTCAGTTATGATTCCAAAATGGCTGCTGTCCATGAGTTAGAAGGGTCTGGAAGGCAGGGTATGATGCTGATTGGCTGGAATGTGTCTGCTGACTGTGAGTTGCAGGGTCAAAGTTTGCTCAATGATAAAGTATAGGGGGCGGATCGAACATTGCATATGTTCGCAGTTCGCCGCGAACGCGAACATGTTATGTTCGCCGGGAACAGTCCGCCGGCGAACTATTTGCGACATCTCTAATACACACATATACAGTATCTCACAGAAGTGAGTACACCCCTAAGTGGAAATGTCCAAACTGGAAGTTCAACATGGCACCTCATGGCAAAGAACTCTCTGAGGATTTGAAAAAAGAATTGTTGCTCTACATAAAGATGGCCTAGGCTATAAGAAGCTTGCCAAGACCCTGAAACTGAGTCGCAGCATGGTGGGCTTTTCCATACAGCGGTATCACAGGACATATACCGCTCAGAACAGGCCTCACCATGATCCACCAAAGAAGTTGAGTGAACGTGCTCAGCGTCATATCCAGAGGTGGTCTTTGGGAAATAGACGTGTGAGTGCTGCAGAGGTTGAAGGGGTGGGGGGTCAGCCTGTCAGTGGGGGGTCAGCCTGTCAGTGGGGGTCAGCCTGTCACTGCTCAGACCATACGCCGTAGAGTAATACAGTATCACATATAATAGTTGTCTAACTACGAATCATCGTCACGATTTGCAAGCTTGCGAAGTGCGTCCCGCGCAAAGCGAGGGACGCAGTTTGGTCTGCAAATGCGGACCCTTTCAAAGCGAGTGGCCGCATTTGCGGAAGGTGGAGGCTCCAATGTCGGCTGCAATGAGCCGAAGCAAGGGCCTGCATTTGCGGAGGTGAAGGCTCTACGGCGCCTCACAAGTGGTTACAAACACACACACAAACGGCACTTTAACAAAATAGATCTAACACGCAATCACTAAATACAGACTTACACAAAAAAATACGAAACGCGGGACCATTACGAACTCGCAAAAATAAGACCTCTGCAAGTGAACTTACACCTCATTTTAAGTCAAAATTCCAGAGTTTAGACACACGAAATTCCCCTAAGCGAGAGAAAAAATGGCCGCCGAAAAAAACGAAAACGCCGCAAAACACACCACCAAGCACATACGCATTTTCAAAAAAGCCGTACGAGGTAAAGATACACTTTTAGCAAGGACGCTAAATCATCCACACCCGTGTACCACATACACATTCCCCGCCATTTTACACTAACTTACACAATGCGGAAGTACACAGCTACACTAACGGCTTCCCCTCGCGTACGCAGCCTATTTACACTGCACACATTGCTGACACTTACACCTCAGCTCCACAACACTGCAAACCTACATTGTATGCTGCAGGAACATCAAAACAGATTGTCAGCTCTTCAGCACAATGCTTCCTGCATATATTACTTCCAAATAGATAAAGTATATTCATTTATTAATTATTTATTTAATTAGCATACAAAAACACATATACACAAAAAACAAAACAAAAAAACACTATCGCAATATACACAAAAGCCAGTCACCGAGCGTCTCACAATGAGCGCCAACGCTGCTCATAGCACACAAACTACATCAGAGGACAGCCTTGCAATAGGCGCAAAAAGCAGATCAGCGCCGACAAAACAATAACAGCAAAAGCGCCTCTCAGAAAAAAAAATACAACAACCAAGAGGCTCGCAATGAGCGCCGAAGGATCTCAGACCACCCAAAAAATTAATTTCTGTGGCAAGCAGCATTACCTGCCTTACAATTTTATTGCCGTCATTTTTGACGGGCAAGTCGCTAGTATATATATAATACATATATTACTCTACACGATTCAGACAAACAGGGGGTCATGTATGTATCTGGGGATACAGTATAGTTTATAACGACACCTTAATTAGTGACTGTAATGGTGTTAGCATTAATTAGGCTAAATGATTGAATAATACGTTCGTTAAAGGGCCAGTGTAAGCACTTTTTATATTAATCCTATTTTTAGTTTACCATTAACTGACATTAAAAATATACGTGCGAACAGCGGCAAAGGAAATATCATTTAAAAACACAGTTTACCCCATAAACGGTCATTGCTGTACCCCTCACCACCACATTATCCTGAGTACTGCGGAAAGGAAGTGAAAGATTTAAACTGTGATAACATTGATTAGGCTGTCTTGGTAAGGCTTGAATAATGTTGACATCTGTCAGTAGTGCGCAGGACAATGAGAGAGGTGGGGAGGGGTATAGTAGCAGCCATTAATGAGGTAAATGTGTTTTTAAATTATATTATCTGGCTGTTTATGTGTTAATGTGTACGCTGGCCCTTTAACTGACCATGTTTCTGAGTCTGACCTCACTCATTAGGATCCCCCCTGTCTCACTAATCAGTCTCAGGTCATCAGTGACAGGTGGTGGGTCTCATTAAAGTGCTGCTCTCATTAGCAACTGAACTTGTTAAAGGGCCACTGCTATATTAGAAGGTGATCTCATTAAAGGGCCAGTGTATCTCTGTGAAGCATGCAGCAAATTACCATCATTAGCAGCTATTTAAACAACGAGCATAAAAGCATTTTTAAGATAGAAATACATGTTGTTAGATTGTGCTTATCCCTCTAGGCTTGGAGCCCAAGGGATGTGCTCTGCTAATTTATATTATCCATTCATGGGTGGAAGGCGGGAATTTTAAGTTTTTTTTTTTACACAATTCAGACTCTCTCACCCCAAAATCAAGCCGTCTTTTTTAGGTTATTGTTAAAGATCATGAGAACAGGCTTTACATTGCGTTATCCATTTTTTTCTAAAGCAAATTCCATGTTGTTGTTGCTGCATTAATATGTAAATGAGCAACTCATGTATATTAATTAGCTTCTTTGATGTGCTAATTAACATTACAGCCTGCTTGTCTTTCTATGTAGTGGCCAAAATAAAGACCCTCAATGTTATCTGACAGTTAGACCCCTCTCTCACTCTTATCAAGCACTGTGAACTGCACATACAAAATCAATGATTTATATTTGAGAAATCATTTACTGCACAGAAAAACTGCTAGTACAATGTATAACCAGTTTTGAATTCTCTTTAGCCTGGCATACTGCGGTCAATAGAGTCAGTTGGACACGACTGAGCAACTATTAAAGTGCTGTCTCTCTTATTAGCTGATATGGCGCAAGCACGCGCGCTCTCACAGAAATACCCGACTCGCTCTCATTTTTACTGATATTGTAACCTGTCCTATAAAAGCTGTGAGTCTCATATTGTGCGTAATCTATAAAAATAATATTCCAGCGCAGCGAATGCGAGCCATCTGTATGTGGCGCCACGCACACAGCGCACCTGCCCTGTAAGTACCTCGTATATCCCGAGCCCTATAAAATAAAGAGAGCGTAATCCCAGCAGAGCGTGAGAGCGCGGAGCTCGCAAACCACAGCAAGACTGATAAGATGTAGAGTAGGGGAGGGAGCGCCGGCCGCGCCAAGAACTGCCAGAGTTATAGCCAGGAATTTAGGGGATTTGAGAGGATTCTGCAATACTGCGGTAAATGTACTCATGTGAACATAGAAAAGAACCAGAAGGCCATCTAGTCTACCCATTATATCTACCTAATAAGCTTGGTTTAATTAAACAGAAGGGTAGCCTTATACTTATTCCGGGCATGCTTAAAGTGACACAGCAAAGGGCCAAGTTAATGCAGAAATGAAAAGTACACCTAGAAGTGTTAGATAATAATCTTGAAATATAAGTAAGTTATTTATCTCTCCAAGTTTCCTCCGCATCTAGTATAGGACTGTGCCCACGCTACTCGGCCTCCCTCATTGTGATTGATCCATTGAAATCCTGGCCTGTTGATGGCACTTTAGGACAGGGCTGCTCACCATTGGCCCATATTATTGTTTGTGACACTACAGCACAAATTGATGAGACGGACAAGGCACATGGCAGGTTCCTGGACATTATTAGGTATACAATATTCTCTATGTGCTTTTATGTACTTCATTGTATGAAGACGGCTTATAAGCTTTTAAGCATCTTTAGTTATTCCCTTATGCCCAGAGAGTCATTCTGTATGTGTCCAGAGAGGCCGGAGGTTCCTTATCAGTATTGAGATAAGTTTATCTGGAACCAAATAACAGAATACCAATGGGCCAAGAGTAGAGATAACAGGGTACAGGTGGCAGGATGCAGAGGCACAGGTGAGTAGGATGGCAGGATGCATGGGGTAGAGATGGCAGGCAGCAGAGGGCCCAGGAGTACAGATGGTAAGGGTAGAGATGGCATTGTAAAGAGAGACCATGGGTAGAGATGGCAGGACACTGAGGGCCCAGGAGTACAGATGGTAAGTGTAGAGATGGCATTGTAAAGAGAGACCATGGGTAGAGATGGCAGGACACTGAGGGCCCAGGAGAACAGATGGTAAGGGTAGAGATGGCATTGTACAGAGGGACCATGGGTAGAGATGGCAGGACACTGAGGGCCCAGGAGTACAGATGGTAAGGGTAGAGATGGCATTGTACAGAGGGACCATGGGTAGAGATGGCAGGACACTGAGGGCCCAGGAGTACAGATGTTAAGGGTAGTGATGGCATTGTACAGAGGGACCATGGGTAGAGATGGCAGGACACTGAGGGCCCAGGAGTACAGATGGTAAGGGTAGGGATGGCATTGTACAGAGGGACCATGGGTAGAGATGGCAGGACACTGGGGGCCCAGGAGTACAGATGGTAAGGGTAGAGATGGCATTGTACAGAGGGACCATGGGTAGAGATGGCAGGACACTGAGGGCCCAGGAGTACAGATGGTAAGGGTAGGGATGGCATTGTACAGAGGGACCATGGGTAGAGATGGCGGGACACTGGGGGGCCAGGAGCACAGATGTTAAGGGTAGAGATGGCATTGTACAGAGGGACCATGGGTAGAGATGGCGGGACACTGAGGGCCCAGGAGTACAGATGGTAAGGGTAGGGATGGCATTGTACAGAGGGACCATGGTTAGAGATGGCGGGACACTGGGGGCCCAGGAGTACAGATGGTATGGGTAGAGATGGCATTGTACAGAGGGACCATGGGTAGAGATGGCAGGACACTGGGGGCCCAGGAGTACAGATGGTATGGGTATAGATGGCATTGTACAGAGGGACCATGGGTAGAGATAGCAGGACACTGGGGGCCCAGGAGTACAGATGTTAAGGGTAGAGATGGCATTGTACAGAGGGACCATGGGTAGAGATGGCGGGACACTGAGGGCCCAGGAGTACAGATGGTAAGGGTAGAGATGGCATTGTACAGAGGGACCATGGGTAGAGATGCCAGGACACTGGGGGCCCAGGAGTACAGATGTTAAGGGTAGTGATGGCATTGTACAGAGGGACCATGGGTAGAGATGGCAGGACACTGAGGGCCCAGGAGTACAGATGTTAAGGGTAGTGATGGCATTGTACAGAGGGACCATGGGTAGAGATGGCAGGACACTGAGGGCCCAGGAGTACAGATGGTAAGGGTAGGGATGGCATTGTACAGAGGGACCATGGGTAGAGATGGCAGGACACTGGGGGCCCAGGAGTACAGATGGTAAGGGTAGAGATGGCATTGTACAGAGGGACCATGGGTAGAGATGGCAGGACACTGAGGGCCCAGGAGTACAGATGGTAAGGGTAGGGATGGCATTGTACAGAGGGACCATGGGTAGAGATGGCGGGACACTGGGGGGCCAGGAGCACAGATGTTAAGGGTAGAGATGGCATTGTACAGAGGGACCATGGGTAGAGATGGCGGGACACTGAGGGCCCAGGAGTACAGATGGTAAGGGTAGGGATGGCATTGTACAGAGGGACCATGGTTAGAGATGGCGGGACACTGGGGGCCCAGGAGTACAGATGGTATGGGTAGAGATGGCATTGTACAGAGGGACCATGGGTAGAGATGGCAGGACACTGGGGGCCCAGGAGTACAGATGGTATGGGTATAGATGGCATTGTACAGAGGGACCATGGGTAGAGATAGCAGGACACTGGGGGCCCAGGAGTACAGATGTTAAGGGTAGAGATGGCATTGTACAGAGGGACCATGGGTAGAGATGGCGGGACACTGAGGGCCCAGGAGTACAGATGGTAAGGGTAGAGATGGCATTGTACAGAGGGACCATGGGTAGAGATGCCAGGACACTGGGGGCCCAGGAGTACAGATGTTAAGGGTAGAGATGGTAGGAAGCAGAAGGAATAAGTGTAGAGATTGCAGGGTACAGAGGCACCATGGGTCGAGATGACAGGATGCCAAGGACCCTGGTAGGAGGCAGAGAGATCATGGTTAGAGATGGCAGGGTGTAGAGGAACCAGGTAGGAGGTAGATAAACTAGGGTTAGAGATGGCAGAGGGACCATGGGTAGCAGTGGCAGGACATAGAGGACCCTGGTAGGAAACAGGGTGACTAGTTGTAGATATGGCAGCATGCAGAGGAACCAGAGACAGAGATGGCAGGATAAAGAGGGACCAGAGATAAAGATGGCAGGATGCAGAGGTACCAGAGATAAAGATGGCAGGATGGAGAGGGACCAGAGATAAAGATGGCAGGATGCAGAGGGACCAGAGATAAAGATGGCAGGATGGAGACGGACCAGAGATAAAGATGGCAGGATGCAGAGGAACCAGAGACAGAGATGGCAGGATAAAGAGGCACCAGAGATAAAGATGGCAGGATGCAGAGGTACCAGAGATAAAGATGGCAGGATGGAGACGGACCAGAGATAAAGATGGCAGGATGCAGAGGGACCAGAGATAAAGATGGCAGGATGCAGAGGGATTAGGGATAAAGATGGCAGGATAAAGAGGGACCAGAAATAAAGATGGCAGGATGGAGTGGGAATAGGGATAAAGATAGTAAGGTAAAAATGGACTAGGGATAAATATGGTAGAGTGGAGAGGGACCATGGGTAGAGATGGCAGGATAAAGAGGGACCAGAGATAAAGATGGCAGGATGCAAAGGGACCAGAGATAAAGATGGCAGGATGGAGAGGGACTAGGGATCAAGAAGGCAGGATAAAGATGGACCAGAAATAAAGATCACAGGATGGAGAGGGACTAGGGATAAAGATGGCAGGATGAAGAGGGACCAAAGATAAAGATCGCAGAATGGAGTGGGACTAGGGATAAAGATAGTACGGTAAAGAGGGACTGGGGATAAAGATTACAGAGTGGGAGGGACCATGGGTAGAGATGGCAGGATAAAGAGGGACCAGAGATAAAGATGGCAGGATGGAGAGCTACTAGGGATAAAGATGGTAGGGTAAAGAGGGACTAGGGATAAAGATGACAGGATAAAGAGGGACCAGAGATAAAGATGCCAGGATGGAGAGGGACTAGGGATAAAGATGGTAGGGTAAAGAGGGACCAGAGATAAAGATGGCAGGATAGAGAGGGACTAGGAATAAAGATGGTACGGTAAAGAGGGACTAGAGATAAAGATGGCAGGATGGAGAGGGACTAGGGATAAAGATAGTAGGGTAAAGAGGGACCAGAGATAAAGATAGCAGGATAGAGAGGGACTAGGGATAAAGATGGCAGGATAAAGAGGAACTAGGGATAAAGATGGCAGGACAAAGAGGGACTAGGGATAAAGATAGTAAGGTAAACAGGGACTAGCGATAAAGATGGCAGGATAAAGAGGAACTAGGGATAAAGATGGCAGGATAAAGAGGGACTAGGGATAAAGATGGCAGGATGAAGAGGGACTAGGGATAAAGATAGTAAGGTAAAGAGGGACTAGTGATAAAGATGGCAGGGTGGAGAGGGATCATGGGTAGAGATGGCAGGATAAAGAGGGACCAGAGATAGAGATGGCAGGATGCAGAGGGACCAGAGATAAAGATGGCAGGATGCAGAGGGACCCGAGATAAAGATGGCAGGATGCAGAGGGACTAGAGATAAAGATGGCAGGATAAAGAGGGACCAGAAATAAAGATGGCAGGATGGAATGGGAATAGGGATAAAGATAGTAAGGTAAAAAGGGACTAGGGATAAATATGGCAGGATGGAGAGGGACCATGGGTAGAGATGGCAGGATAAAGAGGGATCAGAGATAAAGATGGCAGGATGCAGAGGAACCAGAGATAAAGATGGCAGGATGGAGAGGGACTAGGGATAAAGATGGCAGGATGGAGAGGGACCAGAGATAAAGATGGCAGGATGGAGAGGGACTAGGGATCAAGAAGGCAGGATAAAGATGGACCAGAAATAAAGATCACAGGATGGAGAGGGACTAGGGATAAAGATGGCAGGATGGAGAGGGACCAGAGATAAAGATGGCAGGATGGAGAGGGACTAGGGATAAAGATGGCAGGATGAAGAGGGACCAAAGATAAAGATCGCAGGATGGAGTGGGACTAGGGATAAAGATAGTAAGGTAAAGAGGGACTGGGGATAAAGATTGCAGAGTGGGAGGGACCATGGGTAGAGATGGCAGGATAAAGAGGGACCAGAGATAAAGATGGCAGGATGGAGAGGGACTAGGGATAAAGATGGTAGGGTAAAGAGGGACCAGAGATAAAGATGGCAGGATAGAGAGGGACTAGGGATATATATGGTAGGGTAAAGAGGGACCAGAGATAAAGATGGCAGGATGGAGAGGGACTAGGGATAAAGATAGTAGGGTAAAGAGGGACCAGAGATAAAGATAGCAGGATAGAGAGGGACTAGGGATAAAGATGGCAGGGTAAAGAGGGACCAGATATAAAGATGGCAGAATGGAGAGGGACTAGGGATAAAGATAGTAAGGTAAAGAGGGACTAGCGATAAAGATGGCAGGATAAAGAGGAACTAGGGATAAAGATAGTAAGGTAAAGAGGGACTGGGGATAAAGATGGCAGGGTGGAGAGGGATCATGGGTAGAGATGGCAGGATAAAGAGGGACCAGAGATAAAGATGGCAGGATGGAGAGGGAACAGAGATAAATATGGCAGGATGGAGAGGGACCAGAGATAAAGATGGCATGATGGAGAGGGACCAGAGATAAATATGGCATGATGGAGAGGGACCGGAGATAAATATGGCAGGATGGAGAGGGACCAGAGATAAATATGGCAGGATGGAGAGGGACCAGAGATAAAGATGGCAGGATAAAGAGGGACCAGAAATAAAGATGGCAGGATGAAGAGGGACTAGGGTTAAAGATGGCAGGATGGAGAGGGACCAGAGATAAAGATGGCAGAATAAAGAGGGACCAGAGATAAAGATGGCAGGATGAAGAGGGACCAGAGATAAATATGGCAGGATGGAGAGGGACCAGAGATAAAGATGGCAGGATAAAGAGGGACCAGAAATAAAGATGGCAGGATGAAGAGAGACTAGGGATAAAGATGGCAGGATAAAGAGGGACCAGAAATAAAGATGGCAGGATGGAGAGGGACCAGAGAAAAAGACGGCAGGATAAAGAGGGACCAGAGATAAAGATGGCAGGATGGAGAGAGACTAGCGATAGAGAAGGCAGGGTGGAGAGGGACTAGAGGTAAAGATAGTATGATAAAGATGGACTAGGGATAAAGATGGCAGCATAAAGAGGGACCAGAGATAAAGATGTCAGGATAGAGAGGGACTAGGGATAAAGATGGTAGGGTAAAGAGGGACCAGAGATAAAGATGGCAGGATAAAGAGGGACCAGATATAAAGATGGCAGGATGGAGAGGGACTCGGGATAAAGATAGTAAGGTAAAGAGGGACTAGGGATAAAGATGGCAGGGTGGAGAGGGATCATGGGTAGAGATGGCAGGATAAAGAGGACCCTGGTGGGAAACAGGGCGACTAGGTGTAGATATGGCAGCATGCAGAGGAACCAGAGATAGAGATGGCAGGATGGAGAGGGGCCAGAGAAAATATGGCAGGATGGAGACGGACCAGAGATAAATATGACAGGATGGAGAGGGAACAGAGATAAATATGGCAGGATGGAGAGGGACCAGAGATAAAGATGGCATGATGGAGAGGGACCAGAGATAAATATGGCATGATGGAGAGGGACCGGAGATAAATATGGCAGGATGGAGAGGGACCAGAGATAAATATGGCAGGATGGAGAGGGACCAGAGATAAAGATGGCAGGATAAAGAGGGACCAGAAATAAAGATGGCAGGATGAAGAGGGACTAGGGTTAAAGATGGCAGGATGGAGAGGGACCAGAGATAAAAATGGCAGAATAAAGAGGGACCAGAGATAAAGATGGCAGGATGAAGAGGGACCAGAGATAAATATGGCAGGATGGAGAGGGACCAGAGATAAAGATGGCAGGATAAAGAGGGACCAGAAATAAAGATGGCAGGATGAAGAGAGACTAGGGATAAAGATGGCAGGATAAAGAGGGACCAGAAATAAAGATGGCAGGATGGAGAGGGACCAGAGAAAAAGACGGCAGGATAAAGAGGGACCAGAGATAAAGATGGCAGGATGGAGAGAGACTAGCGATAGAGAAGGCAGGGTGGAGAGGGACTAGAGGTAAAGATAGTATGATAAAGATGGACTAGGGATAAAGATGGCAGCATAAAGAGGGACCAGAGATAAAGATGTCAGGATAGAGAGGGACTAGGGATAAAGATGGTAGGGTAAAGAGGGACCAGAGATAAAGATGGCAGGATAAAGAGGGACCAGATATAAAGATGGCAGGATGGAGAGGGACTCGGGATAAAGATAGTAAGGTAAAGAGGGACTAGGGATAAAGATGGCAGGGTGGAGAGGGATCATGGGTAGAGATGGCAGGATAAAGAGGGACCAGAGATAAAGATGGCAGGATAGAGAGGGACCAGTGATAAAGGTGGTAGGATGGAGAGGGACTAGGGATAAAGATGGTAGGGTAAAGAGGGACCAGAGATAAAGATGGCAGGATGGAGAGGGACTAGCGATACAGATGGTAGGGTAAAAAGGGACTAGGGATAAAGATGACAGGATAAAGAGGGACCAGAAATAAAGATGGCAGGATGGAAAGGGACTACGGATAAAGATGGTAGGGAAAAAGAGGGACCAGCGATAAAATGGCAGGATAGAGAGGGACTAGGGATAAAGGTGGCAGGATAAAGAGGGACTAGGGATAAAGATGGCAGGATAAAGAGGGACTAGGGATAAAGATGGCAGGATAGAGAGGGACTAGGGATAAAGATGGTAGGGTAAAGAGGGGCCAGAGATAAAGATGGCAGGATGGAGAGGGACTAGGGATAAAGATAGTAAGGTAAAGAGGGACTTGCGATAAAGATGGCAGGGTGGAGAGGGACCCTGGGTAGAGATGGCAGGACGTAGAGGCCCCTTGTATGAGGCTGAGAGATCATGGCTAGAGATGGCAGGGTGTGGAGGAACCAGGTAGGAGGCAGATCAACTAGGGATAGAGATGGCAGAGGGACCATGGGTAAAGGTGGCAGGACATAGAGGACCCTGGTGGGAAACAGGGCTACTAGGTGTAGATATGGCAGCATGCAGAGGAACCAGAGATAGAGATGGCAGGATGGAGAGGGACCAGAGATAAATATGGCAGAATGGAGAGGGACCAGAGATAAATATGGCAGGATGGAGAGGGACCAGAGATAAAGATGGCAGGATAAAGAGGGACCAGAAATAAAGATGGCAGGATGGAAAGGGACTAAGGTTAAAGATGGCAGGATGGAGAGGTACCAGAGATAAAGATGGCAGAATAAAGAGGGACCAGAGATAATGATGGCAGGATGGAGAGAGACTATGGATAGAGATGGTAGGCTAAGGAGGGACCAGAGATAAAGATGGCAGGATAAAGAGGGACCAGAGATAAAGATGGCAGAATAAAGAGGGACCAGAGATAAAGATGGCAGGATGGAAAGAGACTAGGGATAGAGATGGCAGGGTGGAGAGGCACTAGAGATAAAGATAGTATGATAAAGATGGACTAGGGATAAAGATGGCAGGATAAAGAGGGACCAGAGATAAAGATGGCAGGATAAAGAGGGACTAGGGATAAAGATGGTAGGGTAAAAAGGGACTAGGGATAAAGATGACAGGATAAAGAGGGACCAGATATAAAGATGGCAGAATGGAGAGGGACTAGGGATAAAGATAGTAAGGTAAAGAGGGACTAGCGATAAAGATGGCAGTGTGGAGAGGGGCCCTGGGTAGAGATGGCAGGATGTAGAGGCCCCTTGTATGAGGCTGAGAGATCATGGCTAGAGATGGCAGGGTGTGGAGGAACCAGGTAGGAGGCAGATCAACTAGATAGAGATGGCAGAGGGACCATGGGTAGCGGTGGCAGGACATAGAGGACCCTGGTGGGAAACAGGGTGACTAGGTGTAGATATGGCAGCATGCAGAGGAACCAGAGACAGAGATGGCAGGATAAAGAGGCACCAGAGATAAAGATGGCAGGATGCAGAGGGACTAGGGATCAAGAAGGCAGGATAAAGATGGACCAGAACTAAAGGTCACAGGATGAAGAGGGACTAGGGATAAAGTTGGCAGGATGCACAGGGACCAAAGATAAAGATCACAGGATGGAATGGGACTAGGGATAAAGATGACAGGATAAAGAGGGACCAGATGGCAGGATGGAGAGGGACTAGGGATAAAGATAGTAAGGTAAAGAGGGACTGGGGATAAAGATTGCAGGGGGGAGAGGAACCATGGGTAGAGATGGCAGGATAAAGAGGGACCAGAGATAAAGATGGCAGGATAAAGAGTGACCAGTGATAAAGGTGTCAGGATGCTGAGAGACAAGGGATAAATATGGCAGGATAAAGACGGACTAGGGATAAAGATGGTAGGGTAAAGAGGGACTAGGGATCAAGATGACAGGATAAAGAGGGACCAGATATAAAGATGGCATGATGGAGAGGGACTAGGGATAAAGATGGTAGGGTAAAGAGGGACCAGAGATAAAGATGGCAGGATAAAGAGGGACCAGATATAAAGATGGCAGGATGGAGAGGGACTAGGGATAAAGATGGTAGGGTAAAGAGGGACCAGAGATAAAGATGGCAGGATAGAGAGGGGCTAGGGATAAAGATGGTAGGGTAAGAGGGACCAGAGATAAAGATGGCAGGATAAGGAGGGACCAGATATAAAGATGGCAGGATGGAAAGGGACTAGGGATAAAGATAGTAAGGTAAAGAGGGACTGGGGAAAAAGATGGCAGGGTGGAGAGGGATCATGGGTAGAGATGGCAGGATAAAGAGGGACCAGAGATAAAGATGGCAGGATAGAGAGGGACCAGTGATAAAGGTGGCAGGATGGAGAGGGACTAGGGATAAAGATGGTAGGGTAAAGAGGGACCAGAGATAAAGATGGCAGGATGGAGAGGGACTAGGGATAAAGATGGTAGGGTAAATGGGGACCAGAGATAAAGATGACAGGGTAGAGAGGGGCTAGGGATAAAGATGGTAGGGTAAAGAGGGACCAGAGATAAAGATGGCAGGATAAAGAGGGACCAGATATAAAGATGGCAGGATGGAGAGGGACTAGGGATAAAGATAGTAAGGTAAAGAGGGACTGGGGATATAGATGGCAGGGTGGAGAGGGATCATGGGTAGGGATGGCAGGATAAAGAGGGACCAGAGATAAAGATGGCAGGATAGAGAAGGACCAGTGATAAAGGTGGCAGGATGGAGAGGGACTAGGGATAAAGATGGTAGGGTAAAGAGGGACCAGAGATAAAGATGGCAGGATGGAGAGGGACTAGGGATAAAGATGGTAGGGTAAAGAGGGACTAGGGATAAAGATGACAGGATAAAGTGGGACCAGAGATAAAGATGGCAGGATGGAGAGGGACTAGGGATAAAGATGGTAGGGTAAAGAGGGACCAGAGATAAAAAGGCAGGATAGAGAGGGACTAGGGATAAAGGTGGCAGGATAAAGAGGGACTAGGGATAAAGATGGCAGGTTAAAGAGGGACTAGGGATAAAGATGGCATGATAGAGAGGGACTAGGAATAAAGATGGTAGGGTAAAGAGGGACCAGAGATAAAGATGGCAGGATAGAGAGGGGCTAGGGATAAATATGGTAGGGTAAAGAGGGACCAGAGATAAAGATGGCAGGATGCAGAGGGACTAGGGATAAAGATAGTATGATAAAGATGGACCAGAGATAAAGATGGCAGCATGAAGAGGGACTAGGGTTAAAGATGGCAGGATAAAGAGGTACCAGAGATAAAGATGGCAGGATCGAGAGGGACTAGGGTCAAAGATGGCAGGATAAAGAGGGACCAGAAATAAAAATGGCAGGATAAAGAGGGACTAGGGATAAAGATAGTATGATAAAGATTGACCAGAGATAAAGATGGCAGGATAAAGAGGGACCAGAGATAAAGATGGCAGGATAAAGAGGGACCAGAGATAAAGATGGCAGGATAAAGAGGGACCAGAAATAAAGATGTCAGGATGGAGAGGGACCAGAGAAAAAGATGACAGGATAAAGAGGGACCAGAGATAAAGATGGCAGGATGGAGAGAGACTAGAGATAAAGATAGTATGATAAAGATGGACTAGGGATAAAGATGGCAGGATAGAGAGGGACTATGCATAAAGATGGTAGGGTAAAGAGGGACTAGGGATAAATATGGTATGATAAAAATGGACTATGGTTAATGAGGGACCGGAGATAAAAATTTCAGGATAGAGAGGAACTAGGGATAAAGATATCAGGATAGAGAGGGAATAGGGATAAAGATGGCAGGACAAAGAGAACACTAGAGATAAAGATGCCAGGATGGAGAGGGACTAGGGATAAACATGGCAGGATAGAGAGGGACTAGGGATAAACATGGCAGGATAGAGAGGGACTAGGGATAAAGATGGCAGGGAAAAGAGGGACTAGGGATAAAGATGGTAGGGTAAAGAGGGACTAGGAATAAAGATGGTAGGGTAAAGAGGGACTAGGGATAAAGATGGTATGATAAAGATGGCTAGGGATAAAGATGACAGGATAGAGAGTAACTAGGGATAAAGATGGTAGGATAAAGGACTAGAGATAAAGATGTCAGGATGGAGAGGGACTAGGGATAAAGATGGTAGAATAGAGAGGAAATAGGGATAAAGATGACAGGATAAAGAGAGTCTAGATATAAAGATAGCAGGGTAAAGCGGGACTAGGGATAAACATGGTATGATAAAGATTGCTGGGATAAAGATGACAGGATAGAGATGGACTAGGGATAAAGATGACAGGATAGAGATGGACTAGGGATAAAGATGACAGGATAGAGATGGACTAGGGATAAAGATGACAGGATAGAGATGGACTAGGGATAAAGATGACAGGATAGAGATGGACTAGGGATAGAGATGGTAGGGTGGAGAGGGACTAGGGATAAATATGGCAGGATAAAGAGGGACAGAAAAATGCAGTGGCCAGGGATAAAGATGGCATGAGGCGGAAGGCTAAGGGTACAGATGGCAGGATGAGATAGGCCATGGGTGGAGATGGCAGGATGAGAGAGGCCATGGGTGGAGATAGCAGGATGAGAGAGGCCATGGGTGGAGATGGCAGGATGAGATAGGCCATGGGTGGAGATAGCAGGATGAGAGAGGCCATGGGTGGAGATGGCAGGATGACAGAGGCCATGGGTGGAGATGGCAGGATAAGAGAGGCCATGGGTGGAGATGGCGAGGGACCTTATGATCACTATATAGACAGCAGGATGGCTTCGTGTACACCCTGTGCTGTTGTACACAGAATCTGATCAGTGACAGCAGCAAGGTATTGGGGTGAGGTAACCCCCCCACACGGCACAGCACAGCTATATATTTTCATTACCACACTGCAGAGATAGGTAACAAGCCATGAAACTAACCGGCACGAGGAGAGCGTCTTGTCAGGCAAACGAGCTGCGGGTGGGGTGTTAAATTGAGGTGGAAGTGGAGTGGATGCAGGGGAGTCATCTGTGAAGAATTAGGACGAGGAGATGAGAGGACTGGGGAATCACCGCAGATGGTGGATTATATATGGGGCAATCTGCCCCAATCTAACAAGGAAAATAAGAAATCCCTTAGTTCTCTCACATATATATATATATTAACTAGCATAAAATTGTAAGGCAATTACAAGACGAAGTAAGGCTTTTGGTCCTCTGAGTACCTTTGGTGCTCATTGCTAGCCTCTCCCCTTGTGTACGTTTGTCCCTTTGAGCACCCTCGGCGCTCATTGTGAACCCCTCAATCCTCTCTCCTGCTCCTTTTTTTTTTTATATATATATATATATTTTTTATAATAATTAATTAATTTAATAAAAAATGTATATACTTCCATATTTCTAATTAATATATCCAGCAATCAATATCCTGAAGAGCTAACAATCTGTTTGTATTTTTCTGCAGCATGCAGTGTACAGTTGGACTGTTGCTGACCTGAGGTGTAAGTGTCAGCAATGTGTGAAGTGTGCAGTGTAAATAGGCTGTGTGTGCAAGGGGAAACCATTTGTGTGGTTGTGTAAATCGCCATTTTGGATTTGTAATGTTATTAGTTGCAAGTTAATATTGTAAAATGGCGTTGATTGCGTATATGTTATGCGGGTCTCAAGCATTTTCCGTCCTTCCTAATAGTGTATTTTGTACCCCGTACGTTCCTGGGTAAAAGTGTTATATGCCAGGCGGTGTTTTGCATGGCTAGGGGTCGTGTAGCCTTGTTTTTGTTTTTTTCGGCCGCCATTTTTGTTGGGCGCAACAGTGATTTTCTAGTCCTGAAACTCTGCAAATTGTGTTTAAATTGTCGTGTAACTTCACTCCCACACGCCCTGGCCGTCCCCCCGTGCTGTGTGTGATGTTTTTTTCTTTGTGGTTTTGTTGTTTTTGGATGTGGCGGTTTGGCCATTAACTTCGTATTTTTTATGGGCCTGGTGGTATTTTGCGTGGTTAGGGGTCGTGTAGCCTCATTTTTTTTGTGGCATTGGCGATTTTCAAGTGCCGAAACTTGTCAAATTCTGTTTAAATTTGCATGCAACCCCACTCCCAGACGTCGTGTCTGTCCCCCCGTGCGGTGTGTGCTGTTTTTGTTATGTTTTTTTATTTTCTTTGTGTTTATGTTGTTTGTGTGCGGTTCGGCTGTTAACTTCTTTTTTCGACCTTTTTGCCGCGGGTTGTATTTTTTTTTTTTCTAAGTCCCACTTTCCTTTTTGCAAAGTGTTAAGGGCTGTAATTTTTCAACGCTATTTTTCAAACTGCTACGGGTTTTGCATCATGAATTGTGTAATTGAGACTTCTGCTGATCTGCAGTCCGGCGGGTCGTAGTGTGCCTGCAAGAATCAGAGTGCAGCCTCTGCCTATAATGACCAAAGTGAAGACTGTGCCTATAAGAATCAAAGTGTAGACTGTGTCTATAAGAACCAAAGTGCAGCCTATGCTTATAAGGACAAAAGTATAGCCTGTGCCTATAAGGACCAAAGTGCAGTCTGTGCTTATAAGGACAAAATGTCGCCTGTGCCTATAAGGACCAAAGTGTAGCTTGTGTTTACAAGAACCAGAATTTCAAGCTATAACCTCTCTCCTCCTTCTTGTCCTACTCTCACCACCACCCCATTGGGACCTCATGTCCTCTCAGTACAGTTGAAATTAAGTTAAATTCTATGTTATCTAATGTAATTATTGTTTTTTCTTTATGTCTGTTTAGTTTTAAGGTTTTGTAAAAAAAAAAAAAAGGCCATCAGTTCAAATTAAAATGAGCAATTTCTGGGTCTCGGAATGGATTATTCAGTTTACATTGACCCCTATGGGAAATGCTTGTTTGGTACTCATCCTGCTATCTGGAGCGCATTAATGTTGAGTACCGAGGTACCACTGTGCCTTGAATCTAAGCACATAATTAAATAAAAACACGCACACGCAAATTTCTGTACATATTTATTTACAAATATATATAAATACTTATAAATAGATTTTTCGAGAAATATGTCCAGGTGTTCGCTGTGTAGGATTTTATTTATTTTTGTGGTTTTCTGCTTCTTATAGCAAAAAAAAAAACAAGTATATAAACAGTCTCTGTAGGATTGTAATGAGACTCATGCCAGACAGAGTTGGGGTCCCTGAACAGGAAGCCGCAACAATTAGAAGTTCAAACTTAATTTGTAAAATAAAATCCATTTATAGTGAGCAGACAGTGAGTCAAGTGAATGGAGTTAGGTTGAGTCAGGCCTAGGAAAGGCAAGCAGCTGCAGGCTCCAGCAATTAAAGTTCTGTCTGTGGCTCCCAATAAGCATGACACATATGTGATGGCGTGATCTATCCCTTGCAGAAGTGAAGTTCTGAAATGCTTGGCAAGAGGTCAGTAGAGATATATTGTGATGGGGTTTAGTAGGGGAATGAGTGACTGTGACTGTCAATGCACCACAGAGCCAGCAATTCCCTCATACTACACCCTTACAGTTTATACCCGTTGAGGCATTGAAAAACGCAGGACTTAGCCTCCAAGCAGTTGGGAAACACGGGATTGCCTTAGGCTGCAAGCAGTTGAGGAACATGGGAACACGAAAAACACACAAAATAACACAGCATGGGGGGAATAGCCAGGACGTCTGCGAGTGAAGTTCCACGCAAATTTAATTTGCAGAGTTTCGGCACTCGAAAATCGACTAAGCGAGAAAATAAATGGCGGACGAAAAAAATTAAAACGAGGCTACATGATCCCGAACCGTGCAAAACACTGACATACGCGTAACACTTTTACACAGGAACGTAGGAAGTACAAATTACACTATTACAAAGGACAGAAAATTCTCGTGAGTCGCGTAACACATAGACAATTTTACAACACTAACTTAAACCAACGGATTGCCCTCACGCACGCAGCCTATTTACACTGCACACTTGTCACATTGCTGACACTTTCTCATCAGGTCAGCAACAGTCCAAATGTACATTGTATGCTGCCGGAAAATCAAAAGAGATTGTTAGCTCTTCAGGATATTGATTGCTGGATATATTAATTAGAAATATATTCATTTATTAAGTAATAAATTAATTATTATTAAAAAATATATATATAAAAAAATAAAAAAATGCAATATAGCATATGTTACACTGCCGTTACTTTATGAATACATTAATGCTTCGCACTTCCTAATACATTTGTTTATTCAGAATTAATTATTAACGTACATTAATTTAAAAATAAAAATTTAGACTCTACACAGCACTAAAACATTTTCCATTTTTACACTGCAATTATATATATCGCGCCAAAGCTGCTTAGAGGAGCAAAAGTACACAAGGAGAGATGCTCGCAATGAGCGCCGAAGGTGCTCATCGGATCAAAAGTACACCCGTGGAAAGGCTCGCAATGAGCGCCGAAGGTCCTCAAAGTAGCAAATGCTTTACATTGTGTGGCAAACAGCATTGCCCTGGCTTCATATTTTGTTGCCCATTTTTGACGGGCAGGTCGCTAGTATATATATATATATTACAACTGAGCTTATTCTCCACAAGACTGAGAATGAACATAATACCCACATCGCCCTGCACAGCCTCGTTGGGCTGCAACTCCTAACTTAAATTGTATCTAATCTGTATCTTCCTTTTAAGATAATTATGTAAATTAAGTTTAAAAGGGCATTTAAAAAAAAAATGCATAAAAATGTATGATAATTAGCAGTTTAAATACATATTTATAAAAACATTTATAAAGTTACGCGTTTGATAGTCCACAACTTAAAATGTAAAAAATGATTGCAGGATATGAAGTCCAGTAATCCCAGACATACGTTTCGACCTTCATTGGGCCTCTTCAGTGGGGTGTAGCAGAACTCAATAAGAGAACAAACTAACCTTAATAGGTTAGTTCTCTGTATTTGAGCAGGGTATTTGTGCCCTTCACAGGGAGAAGTATCCTGTAGTACATCACTCTGATCTCACTCAGAGTAATCCAGCCCCAAAATACCAGGCAATACCCCAGACATATGTTTCATCCTTTCTTGGGCCTCATCAGTGGGTTGTAGCTTAATTTCAGTGAGAAAGAAGTGCAAAATTGATCTGATTATATGTTTAGGGTGTATCAACAATCAACAACCGCTACAAATTCTCCCACCCTGATGATGTTTCTATATGAAACGTGTTGGTGAACAGAGGGTTAAAAGTAAGTACATTGCAAGGCAGACATTTTTATATTTGTAATGATACATTTTCATTGTTTTGAAATCCAGTGACAAATTGAAGCCATCGCAGAGCCAGGCCGTCTCTCTGACCCAGGACACGTGTTACACACAGCAGCTCATTAACACTGCCGGCCCCTCGCGCCAGTCCTCGCCGCCCTCCTCCTCCTCTCTCTCGCTCTCTGTGTTTGATTAATTCATTAAATTACCTCTGCCTAATGGAAGGAAGGGGGCTGGTGCTTTGTGAGATTTTTCAGATGAGGGTTAATTAATTTTTAATGCTATAAGGATTTTATTTTTTTTTAATTACAGGGTTTTCTTTCCCAAAAGGCCCATGAGCCGCGAGTGAGAAATAGACGAGAGCGCGAGAGGGAAAGGGGAGAGTTCTTGGGTTTAGACTCGGGGGATTTGGGCAAATAGACTGGTGTAAAATTGGCTTGAATTTTTTTTCCTGCAGTTCTTGCAAATTATCACTTATAACTCAGCCGGTTTATTGCTGCGGCTCCTTAAAGGGCCACTGTAGTGTCTTATTTATAATGTGGTGTCTTATTTATAAGACGAAGAAATAGACTTGAAAAGGGCAAAATGTGCTTATAAACAATAAAATAAATAAATGCAGTCTTTTCAGTTATTTTCAGTTTTGCTTTAATGGTGTATTTCTACCCATACCATCTCTATTCAGTTCTGTTGGAAGACTGCCACTACAAAAGTGATATTTATCAGGACTGAGTGGAAAGCAGTCAGTAGGATTCTCCCCTTAGGCTACAGGCAAACTAGCTAAGATGGAAGAGTCTGTGAAATGCAAGATCTTGTGCAGCTAGAGTAAGAGGAGTTCAACTTAAGAAGGGGATCATTTGTATCTTAAAAATATTAAGAACCAAATGTCTGAAAAGTAACTAATAATTTTACTTTAATATTATACATATATTTGAAAAACAATTGATGCGCTCTGTGCAATAAAAAATGTATAACATATATCTAATATCAAATAAATATATATATATAAGCTTTGTGTCTGATTAAGATCATAATTAAGCAGAAAAAAAAAACATATTTCAAGCTTTTAATTAGAAAAAAATACATTTTGATACCTCTGAACGAATCTGGAGGCATCCATGATACATTGGTGGAAGTTGTGTGTGTGAGAGGGACATTTACATTTGTGGTTGCATTTCCTGATGCAAGCAGTCTGTTTCTGGGCTAGTGAAGGGGCAAGTGGTGTGGTGTCAATTTCAGTCTTATCCAGAGACAAAGGTCTTTGATTTTTGCCTGTTTCCTCCTTTCCCCCTACAAACACCCCCCATCACCAAGCTCTCAATATGTGCTGTAACTAACACAAAATGGATTCCTGAACAATACTGTAGGTATTTATTTAATTAATGATTAGCAAGAAAATCTGTGCTTACATTATTGTAACTTTTAAAACAAATTTGAAATGTAGAGTTTTAGACTTCACCAGAATTAATGTGCTCCACGCCCCATCAGGTGTCTAGGAGGAGGAGGAGAGGATCTGCCTGGGGTGCTGTCCTGGTAGGAGTCTTTGTCTCTTGTCTTGGAGCACTGATCAAGCAGGAACCTCTCAGCAGTAGGTAGCGGAGGGCTGTTCTTCTCCTCCTTATCATTATCATCATCCTTCTCCTTATCTTCCTCATTATCATCATCCTCCTTCTCATCATTATCATCAACCCCCTCATCCTCCTCATTATCATCCTCCTTCTCCTCATAAGCATTATCCCCCTCATCCTCCACGTTTTCCTCATCCTCCTCCTTCTCTTCATTATCATCCTTCTTCTCATCCTCTTCCTCCCCATCCTCCTCCTTCTCCTCATTATCTTCATCCTCCCCATCCACCTCCTCATTATAATCATTATTATCCTCTTCCTTCTCCTCCTTTTTATCCTTCTCCTCATTATCCTCCTCCTCCTCATTATCATCCTCCTCCTTCTCCTCATTATCATCCTCCTCCCCATCCTCCTCCTCATCCTCCTCATTATTATCCTCCTCCTCATTATCTTCATCCTCCCCATCCTCCTCTTCCTTCTCCTCCTTTTTATCCTTCTCCTCATCATCCCCCTCCCCCTCATTATCCTCTTCCTTCTCCGCCTTATTATCCTTCTGCTCATCATCACCATCCTCGTCATTATCCTCCTCATCATCATCCTCCTCCCCCTCATTATCCTAGTCCTTCTCCTCCTTATTATCCTTCTGCTCATCATCACCATCCTCCTCATTATCCTCCTCCTCATTATCCTCCTGCTTCTCATTCCTAGCAGTTAAAGGGCCATGGAAATAATAGTTTTCTTTGTAGTATCGGACAGGGGGTAACTGATCATTTGTCACAGAGAGTTTTCCTTTTTGAAATGAAGAGCATGTCGGCGTACAGAAGACTCCATCTTGTGTTTGCTTCATCAGTATCTGATAGATGGGGAAGGGTGTGTTTTTATCTATCAGTGAAGGACCGGTGCAGAAAGAAGGAGAAGTGATGCGAGGATTTGTTAGATAACTGCTTCTCATTTTTCCCTTCATATGCATACAAGCAAGCAGCTTGCAGTAATAAATACAAGCCCTGCGCTTTAGAAATGTAAACACCCCTTTCACCCACACAACCTTACAAACAATGAGCCATATTCAATTGGCCGAATTTGAGATCCGCAGGCTCGTAAGTGAGATCACATTTAGATTCGCTATTCAATTGGCGCCTTTTTGCGGGCTCGGATCGGGTTACGGGTTACTTGAAAAAATGTCTTCCATCCAACTCGGAACTTACACCCCCCAGAAGCCTTTGAGGTGTCACTTTCGCTATTCAATTTCTGCAATTCCCCGAGCTCGGAAACGTATCCACACTCGTAAACCGCAAATGGAGGAGAAAATCCTATGTGTGATCGAGAGGACCCGCAAAGGGGTTAAAAACCTAATCGTAGCACTGTAAATGCAAATAGAAAATCACTACTGCACTGTAAATGACGGGGCAAGCGATGATAGACATTAGAATTAATTGCCCAACAGTCTCAAGCCCGCAAATCGGCAGTAAATAAGTTATTTTTATGTTTAATTTCGGGGGTAAAACGATCTCGGGTATCAATGGGTTAATAGATATCAGGTCACCCACATGGACTAGAACAGCATTACATTCATTTTCATAATTCTTCATTTTTAAAGCTGTGCGAGTCCCATCGCATATCGGACCCCCAAACCTGATTGCTCGACATATAACCTCCATGTTTTGCTGCCGTATTTATGCCGTCTCATTTTCTTTTGGCCGATTCGAAAGGGGCGGTTACGGGCTTGGTGAATTGATACGGTTCCCGCGCACAACTGCTTCAAACTAGTGCATGGTTTACGGAGTTGGCTTCAGGATTGCAACTCGCAACCTGGAGCAATTGTATAGCCTCGCAAGTGGAGATTAACAGGAGCCCGCAACTCAATCGCAGACATGAGGCCATCTGCGAGCGAGTTACGGACCTGCAATTGAATGAGGCCCATAGTTTATAAGCATATATTTTTCATTATAGAGTGGTCAATTACATCAGAGTATTTTTCATTATTTTAGCATACTATTTAAGATATTCAGCACTGTTTGTGCTGTTATGCTAATGTCCAATTCAGTATGTAAATTTGTGACCGGTGTTTGATAATAGTGGGGAAAGGAGTCTAATAATAAAAGGAGAAGGTTGTTCTGGGTCCTTCATGTGTAAGTAAGTCATTAATTAGCACATCAAAACTGCTAATTAGTTTTATAGGAGTCACAAACCGTCGTAATAATCCAGCACAAACAATCCTGAATATTTACTTTACCAAAGGGCGAGTGCAGTGTATATACTGTATGTATATATTTATTTGGGACTTTGGGGAGGTGAGTTTTATTTCTATCCCTCCTGTGGCAGTACTAGTTAGTATGGGAGGGACAAAGAAGAAATGGAAATACCTGAAGATATTTATGTATAATTCCTGATTAATTTATTGTGGTTGCCTAGCAATGGGGGTATTTATTTATCTATTTGGGCATGGGGTCATGGGGGCTAGTGATGGGAGCTTGTATATTTATTTGTGACCTTTAAGTGACTAGCGAGTGGGTCCTAGCTCTGTGAATTTATGCTGACCTTTTGGGGGTGTAGTGGAAAATGAGGGGAGACAATGAGCCTAGATTCAGAAGAGAGTGTGAGGAACAGGGGGGGGGGAGAGGAGGAGGGGGATTAGACATCAAAGAGCAGGGAGAGAAAGCAGGGGGTACAATATCCAGCAGCGCCTCTTGTTGTACTCAGGGCTGGGTTTACATCTCTCTAGAACTCTCTAGTTCCAGGTGTTCGCCCCCTAGCAGTGAGTCTGTGAACTGCAGTATTTCTTTTTTATGCCAAGGAACATTTTGAAGTGTGAAATGAGGCGCTGATCACGGGAAGCTCCTCTGGGCGGCTGCCTATTTGTCCTAATGAGAATTCCAGCCATGGTGTATTGTGATCATCATTTTATAAACTAGTTTAAAGAACTTGTAAATGGGCTACATGTTTAAAGTGTGAAAAAATGAAATACAGACCCTAATGTATAACTTTTATATGAAATGAGGCTGCAGTGGAATCTACCACTTTGGTTTCTGCTGAGGTGGGAAGAGATTTGGAATGAACAGGTCCAACTGCCAGTGCTCTCAGCAGGACTAAATGGAAGCTCATTGGCTTACACAGACACACCCTTCTGAGAAAGTAGCAAACAGTAGTTCCAAAAAATATTAAAAATATGTGCGATTTGGCCCATGTGTTTCCCGGTGTGCCTGTTTGTTTGTATTAATTCAAAAAATAATCTATAATATTTTATCTATTAACTTAATAAACTTTTGTAGTTTTATTTAAATTAATTTTGAATTGACTAAAACTGATTAATTTAAAGGAATAAAAAAAAAAAGAAGAGAAAAATTCTGTCAAGGAAATGTGATCCGAGCCTTTAGGAATCAGCAGCCCCATAAGTGACACCAATAAAGACTTTACTTGTTTCTTCTCTTAGGTCACTGATATTAATACTGATTTCTCATATTACTCTGTTTTTGTACACAAAGATGTAAAAGCACAGATATGAGCCAAAGGGCCCATCTAGTCTGCCCAGGTATATGTGACTATCTGGGGGTAGCGGCTATTACTGCCCAGAGCCACCTGCTATAGAATACAGGTCAACTACCCACAAGAGACGCTGGGTTCTTGGAAATCTCTGCACCAGCACCCTAATATCTGGCTTCTGTATCAGTCAGAGTCTCTCCATCAGGAACCAGCACTTTCAGGAGTCTCAGTAACCTTCCTGTGGTGGTGATCAGGACAAGTTACTTGTAGGGTGGAGATAGGATCAGTTTCACAGCCACCAGGAGCAAATAAGAGAACATATCATTTCTATAAGTCTCAGCAGTGTACTTTCTAAAATGTCAACAATATTTATAGGGGTTAGATATAGAGGGGGTGTATACAGCACAACTTCTTCAAGCATTTGACTACAAGCTCCTCAAACAAACTCCCGGTTATTATGCATGAAAGAAATCTGTTTCTTTCACACATGGTTCTTCTCATGTATAGAAACAGGAAGTTAGTGGGTGGGGCTAGAAGCCAACAGCTTGTCAGGCTGTCAGCTTCTTTTTAATAAGGTTTGAAAGATGTTACTTTTTTAAGTGGAAGTTATATGATGAAAAGGAGATAAATATATTGATTTGTTTCACTTGCCGACTGGGATGATTCAATGATGAAGGTGTCAGTGGGGGACAGAAACATAAGATCATCGGCAGTCTGACCAACAGACTCATGTTGCTTATTGAGGACTCCGGTAACCTGAGATTATTACAGTTTACCCGTGTGACATATCCTATAAATGGATGTAAATATTTCCATATTCCTAATATAAATGTATATTTAATGACTTATAATCCTTGTTTGGTCTGGGTACTGCTGGTAACTTTCCAATGCTCATGGAGGTCGGCTATTATCTTCATGGAGCCAATGGTTACTCTCCATTTCTCATGGAGGTCGGCTGTTACCTTCCAATTCTCATGAGAACCAATAAATTACCTTCCAATTCTCATGGGAGCCAGTGATTACCTTCCAATTCTCCTGGAGATCGGCTGTTATCTTCCAATTCTCAGAGGAGCCAGTGGTTACCTTCCAATTCTCATGGACGTTGGCTGGTACCTTCCAATTCTCATGGAGGTTGGCTGGTACCTTCCAATTCTCATGGAGGTTTGCTGGTACCTTCCAATTCTTATGGAGGTCAGGTGTTACCTTCCAATTCTCGTGGGAGGCAGTAGTTCACAAGAGATCCAATGGTTACTTTCAAATTATCATGGGGGCCAATGATTACCTTCTAATTCTCATGGGAGCTGGCGGTTACCTTCCAATGATCATGGGAGCTGGCGGTTACCCTCCAATTCTCATGCGAGCTGGCGGTTAAATTCCAATGCTCATGGGAGCCAGTGGTTACCTTCCAATTCCCATGGGCGTTGGCCGGCACCTTCCAATTCTCATGGAGGTTGGCTACCCTCCAATTCACATGGGAGCCGGCGGTTACCTTCCAATTCTCATGGGGGCTGACGGTTACCCTCTAATTCACATGGGAGCCGGCGGTTACCATCCCATTCTCATGGGAGCCGGCGGTTACCCTCCAATTCGCATGGGGGCTGGCGGTTACCCTCTAATTCTCATGGGAGCCGGCGGTTACCCTTCAATTCTCATGGGAGCTGGTGGTTACCCTTCAATTCTCATGGGAGCCGGCGGTTACCCTCCAATTCTCATGAGAGCTGGCGATTACCCTCCAATTCTCATGGGAGCCAGCGGTTACCTTCCAATTCTCATGGGGACTGGCAGTTACCCTCCAATTCACATGGGAGCCAGCGGTTACCTTCCAATTCTCATGGGGGCCGGCGGTTACCCTCCAATTCTCATGGGGGCCGGCGGTTACCCTCCAATTCTCATGGGGGCCGGCGGTTACCCTCCAATTCTCATGGGGGCCGGCGGTTACCTTCCGATGCACATGGGGACCAGCTGTGAGATTCAAAACATTTTTAACAGGTTGTAATCATTTGACTAAATTTTCTTCTAGCTTAGTACATTTTAACTGCAGATACATTCCTCTGTAACCTGTCTATACTTGTTACTAATGGCAATGGCTCATATAAAGTGTTAGGCTCTCTTCATCCCTATGGACCGGTACATAAAATCTCAGGGATTGGCACAGGTCTGAGGACCAGTTGTTGTGTAACACTGATCTAGACAGCAAATACATTTTGTATACAGGGGGCTCATTTGTTTTTGTTATATTTGTTTGTCAGCGCACATTAACCTGTTAGTGACTAATCAAAGTTTCTTCGTATTTGGGAATTCCATGTATTTCATGCATATTTACCGGCTGCTCCTCACTCTCAGCTAAGGGTTGGTCAGGTAGATGAGGGCGCTGGTAACACAGGCTTGTTCTGCTCTCAGACAAATAATCTAGTCATTAGTGCAAAGGATAAGAGCTCGGCAGGAGCCAGATATGGGATATTAGAGCGCCACTGTGTGTCGGGAGAGCACCTGAGATCTATCTCAGGCATCCTGGGTCCCAGTGTCCTCAGATCCATCACACAGAAAAGCTACATATTGATGTATTGAGACCTCGTGAGCTACTGTTGGTCCCCGACGCCCCTCGGGACAGGAGTCAGCTCACTCTGCAGAAGAAGAGAAATCTGTCAGTCATGGGAGCGGTGCGAGCAACACTCACCAAGTCAGCAATTCTGCGATCAGAAATCAGCCCCCCACCCCCAGACATAATATATCACCGCTCAGCCTGCCAAGGAGACGACTTCATTTAACCTGACGATGCAACTCCATCCACCGCGGCCATAAACGCACACAATGTATTCTCATCACATTCATAGGACTCCCTGACATCTCACCCACGATGCACTGCAAGGCCTGGGAGTGATGGCCTGATCCTGCGGGAGATAATGCATCGACTCACTGACTGTCAAGAGGCAGCAATTCATAAAAATATTTTAAAGACTTGCTTACAAGCTGATGATGTGTATGTGAATCATATAGATAGTTGTCAGCAGTGCGGGTTGGCAAAAGTTGTTGCTAACGCTAAGCGAGGGCCGCAGTTGTTGTCAAGGAGCGCCAAAGGCGCGCCTTGCGCTGCGGATGAGCGCCGTAGGCGCTCATCCTTACACGGGACTTACGCCACAAAATTTACGGACTTAACATCCACAAATACGAGCCGCAGGAGTTAGAAAAAAAAAAACATTATGAGCTCGCAAAAATACAACCTTAGCGTCCGAAACCCGCACACATGAAAACATAAAAAAAAAACAATAAATACACACAACAAACACATAAAAAGCTTACCCACAGCAAAAGGGGGCACCCAGGACCTCTGCAAGGGAAGTTACACCTCCATTTAAGTAGAAGTTGAAGAGTTTGGACACCCAAAAATCCCCTAGGCGAGAGAAAAAATGGCCGCCGAAAAAAACGAAAACGAGGCTACAGGACCCTAAACACGCAAAACACCGCCAAACACATACGGATTTTCCAAAAAGCCGGACGAGGTCCAAGAATAAGGACGCAAAATCAGCCACAGCCGCGTACCACACACATTAGGTGCCATTTTACAACACTAACTTACACAATGCGGAAGTACACAGATACCCTAACGGCTTCCCCTCGCGCACGCAGCCTATTTACACTACACACTGCACACATTGCTCACACTTACACCTCAGCTCCACAACAGTGAAAACACACATTGTATGCTGCAGCAACATCAAAACAGATTGTCAGCTCTTCAGCACAATGCTTCCTGCATATATTACTTCAAAATAGGTAAAGTATATTCATTTATTAATTATTTAATTAGCATACAAAAAACCACCGCCAATGCTGCTCATAGCACACAAAGGAACAGTGCGAGGCTCGCAATGAGCACCGAAGGATCTCGGAACACCAACAAAATTAATGTCACAACCAAACACCATTACCTGCCTTACAATCTTATTGCCGTCATTTTTATATCACTTATAATAGTTGTGGATATATGGGCTGTTGGTCACACTTTGCGAGCCTTGTAAGGCAAGCCGTTTGCAAGCCTTGCAAAGTGAGGTGAGCCATTGATGGCTGCAGCACATGGGACTAAGGCTGCAATGAGCGCCTCAAGGACCATCATGACACTAAGTATAAACACTATACTGCACTATACCACTCCCAATAAAACATTAAATATCAACTAAACACCCTCTACACTAACCTATTAACATCTACACTACCTACCGACCCCCTATTAACCCCCACCACTCTAATTACAGAAAATAAAAAAGCCTAAAGTCACACACAAAAAAAACTACATTACATGAAATAAAAAACCTAACTCGCAAAAAAAATAAACTACATTACACAAAATAAAAAAACCTAACTCGCAAAAAAAATAAACTACATTACACAAAATAAAAAAACATTACAACCCCCCCCCCCACTCACTACAGAAAAAAAAAAAAGACACACCTGAAAAGGAAAGACATATAATACAAATACATACAATACAAATACATACAATTACAATACAATTACATACAATTACAATACAATTACATACAATTACAATAGAATACACCACTATCTAATATACATCACACAATCTATCTAAATAAATAGCATAATCTAATATACATCCTATCTATATAATAATACATTCCCAATCTATCTAAATAAATAAATAACACAATTTAATATACAATACATCCTATGCTATCTATATAAAACCCCTAGCTAACATATAATAAATGCTATCTATATATTAACTAATCTAAGTCTAAGCTAAAATAAAAAAATTAAGACCACTTACCTTTGCAGATGTCCATTGGGATCAGTCAACTACGAAAAAAAATTAAAAAAAATTAGTGCAACACGTTTACAGTTATAAAATAAACATTCTATACATTCTAAATATTCTACTCGCCTTTCCGGCATGTCCCGTCCAGCATTGTTTTAATCCTACTCCGGCGCGGTACCTGTTAAAAAAAACACAACATTAATAGACATACATCAAAATAAAATAAACATAATCTACATTCTACTTACCTCCCCGCAATGTCTCCAGCCTCCTCCGGATCCTCTTCTGCCACGCCCTGTAAAAAAAAATAATATATATATATATATATATATATATATATATTTACATCCGCACTCCCGGACATCCACGACGCTAATGAGGCTCCAGGAGACTTTTCCGGAAGAAAATAAGCAATGGCGCCTTCTGATTGGTTGAAAACGCTGTCTCTCAAATTCACCCAATCAGGAGGCGTCAATGTGTGAGTCAATCAGAAAGAGATACACCCTAAAATCCCACTCTGATTGGATAATGCACCTGTCTATCTTTATTTAAACCAATCACAAGGCGCAGATGCCTTCAGCCAATCACAATGGAATACACCCCCACAGGGTGATTGGTTGGAGCCTCTGCGCATTCTGATGGGCTATTGTCAGTGCAACCAATCACAATGGAATACACCCTCACATACTGATTGATGAAGGATTTTCGCATTCTCATTGGCTACTGTTAATATCAATCAATATTACAGCCAATGGGAAGGTGCATATGTCTTCACCAATCAGTACGTGGGGGTATATTCCATTGTGATTGGCTGATGGCAATAAAGCCTTAGGATTGGTTCAAATAAAGATTGAAAGGTGTGTTATCCAATCAGCGTTGTATTTTGGGGTGTATACTTTTTTCATTGGTTCACAAATGGGGTCTTCTCATTGGCTGAATTTGATAAACAGCCTTTTCAGCCAATCAGAAGCCGCCAGTGCCAATTTTTTTCTGGAACACTCCATACGAAGGTCATTAGCATCGGAGACATCCGCCAGGGCGGATGTGTGTAGTTTTTTTTTTTTTTTTTTAAAGGCTTGGATGCTTCCGGAGAAGACAAGGAGGCCGGAGACATTTAACTTTGCTTTATGTTTAGTAATGTAATGTTTTTTTTTACAGGAGTACCGCCGGACAAGACGCAAAGATGGACGACGGAACATGGACGACGGAACATGGAGGAAGAGACATGCTGGGACGTGACATGCTGGAAAGGTGAGTATAATATTTAGAATATTTAGAATGTTTAGGTATTTCATGTAAACGTGTTGTATTAATTTTTTTAATCTTTTTTACCGTAGGTTGCTGATCTGAAGAAACATCTCAAAGGTAAGTGGTCTTAATTATTTTATTGTAGCTTACAATTAGGGTAGCTATTTATATATATATATATATATATATATATATATATATATATATATATATATATATATATATATATATAGATAGCATGTATTGTATATTAGATAGATAGATAGATAGATAGGAGGATGTATTATTAGATAGTGGGATGTATATTACATTATATAGTGGCATGTATATTAGATAGTGGCATGTATATTAGATAGGTGTGTATTGTATTTTATTGAATTGTATTGTATTTTATTGAATTGTATTGTATTCTATTTTATTTAATTGTGTTGTATTGTATTATATGTATGTATTATATGTATTTCATTTTCAGGTGTGTAATTTTTTAAACATTTTGTAGTGAGGGGGGGTTGTAATGTATTTTGTTATTTTCTGTAATGTTCCTTTTTTTTTTTTTGTTCTGTAATGTACATTTTTTATTTTTGGTGATTTTAGTTTTTCTTATTTTATGTAATGTAGATTTCTGCTTTTTGAGGAATTTAGTTACTTGAGGCACACAGTACACTCACATTGTGTGACAAACAGCATTTCAACACTTTCTTTTATTGACCGTCATTTTTTGACGGGCAAGTCGCTAGTTTAATATAATAATAATCCATAGATTGTAAGCTGTTTGGGTCAGTGCCTCCACATCTCGCCTCCAGTCTTGCATGTGGTATTATTGTAATGTTTGTCTCTGAGAGATAGAAAGAGCCCGTAATCCTCACACTAAATATTTCCTAATCTGTATTTTTGGACTGTTTGATACTAGGAGATTAGGCCATGTTCCCAAGGTCGCGGGGACGACCTTGAGATTCCCGGCTTGGCTGAGCCATGCTGTGCGGCGACTTCCATGTTTGTTTTCACAGGTCATCTCCAATTATGGGTTCAGAGATAGGAAGTTCTCCTAAAAGTCTTAGTAATCCCCCCTGGGCTGGAGCATAAAGCACACCCCAGGGGCCCCCTCCCAGCCCGTGCACAGGCTGCCTTTACAGGTAATATAAACAGAAAGACGTCCTGATGTTAAACTGGCTGCACCTCAGCTCTGGGGCCATTAAATAAAAAAACACACCGCCAGGGCAGACATGTCACTCACTAGAGCAGTGTCCAGGAACCCGGAAATAAAATATTGGGGTCTCTGAAAAATAATGATGCCATGAAAAATAATTCTGATAAATGATCCCATGGTCATAGCTCAGACACACGTCAATTAATTAAGACATTCAAATGGAATCACCAATGATGCAAGGCATTTGTGGGCACATTTGCATGTCCCTGCTTAGCTTCCCAGAATGCAGTGTAACAACTGTTTTTCTTGGAATTCTGAGCTGGAAGCAGGTTTTTTAACTTGTTTGAGACGTTCAAATGTGAACACAGATGTACTTTTTATTTACTGTACTACTGTACGGTGGAGGCTTCTATCGCTCTTTTGCCCACCATATTATAAATGATTGTTGTGGTGACCTACCTTCTCATAAGATCCAGAACACAAGCTGGGATCCCGCTCCATGCTGATGATAGCCCAGAAGCTTAAAACAGCTGAACATGGATAGGATACTCAGCTTGTGTTTAATCCAACCTTGACTTTGCATTAAATCTGTGTAATACAGCATGCATAGGCTTTATGGAAGCCATGTTTGATAATGGCTATGGATTGAAGAGCTAGGCATTTATGGGCACATTTGCATGCCCCGGCTAAGCTTCCCAGAATGCAGTGTAATAACTGTATTTCTCTGAATTCTGAGCTGGAAGCAGGTTTTTAAACTTGTTTTAGAAATTCAAATGCGAACACAGATGTAATATTTATTTACTAATATATATATATATATATATATATATATATATAATTATGTGTCCCCCCAGATTTTTTTTTCAATCCCTACGCCCCTGACCATGGGGGTATTTTTGGACCTTCATGGCATCAGAAGCTAACCCCTATATCATGGGGGTCCAGCAGGAATGGTTGACCTGTGTTTGAGCTATGACCATGGGGGTATTTATGGACCCTCGTGGCATCAGAAGCCAACCCCTATACCATGGGGGTCCATTGAGAATGGTTGATGTGTGTCTGAGCCATGACCATGTTTTTTTTTTTTTCCTTCATGGCATTAGAAGCTAACTTCTATATCATGGCGGTCCTGGAGGAATGGTTGATGTGTGTCTGAGCTATGACCATGGTACCTAAACCCTTATACCAGGGGGGTCCACAAGGAATGGTTGACTTTTTCCACTGGTGAGAAGTAAGACCTACAGCAAGAGGTTGAAAATGCATTTTTTAAGAAAGTTGTTTCCTCTAAACAGTATTGGGACATTACAATGGCCCTTTAATTTCGAACTCCTATTTTATTCTATGGAGCCTATGAAAAGATCACTGTACTATCAATATCATGGCTGTTAAAATGAAAGTATTGTATAAGTATACTTGAATAATGTTTAATCTTTGTAATTCTCGTAGCTATACCTTAAAGCTCTTACGGTTATGGGTTTTTGCCCAACGTGCTGCGCCACTTAGCTCCACCCTTTTGCGTAATTAGTGGCGTGGCAGCTGTAGCAGATCCTGTTCTAGTGTATGACTGGTGTAGATCTGAGGCTATTCGCATTACAAAGTATATTTATGCATGTACGTTCATTTTAACAGCCATTACTTTTATAATAAACTAAATGTATTTTTTTTAATGAAAGAAGAAAAACTGCATCACAAAAGGAATAAACTTCATAAAATGTCACAGAAAATTAATTAACCCCTGTTTGATAAATATACTCTGTGATGTTTCATTATTCTCTCTAATTATCTTCCAGCTATTTTTCATTACAGTGTTTAAAAAATATACTTTTATATGATTTTAGTGTGTGAGGGGCCCTTAATGTGCCTGCAAGTAAGCGTTACAGAATATAAATATGGCTTTCTAAAAACATTTTGCCCATTATCATGTTTAGTCATTCAAAAGAACATATAGAAAAAAGTGACCACAGTGGGGTCTCCAGGGGAAGCCCCCTTTCCAGCCGGCCCTGTCTCTGTATGCAGCAGGTGTGTATATATATATATATATATATATATATATATATATATATATATATATATATTATACATGAGGTTACAATCAGTTTTTTGTTTTTTCTTGAAGAAGGCCACAAGAGCTTGCAGTCCCTTTTACTATATGGTTATAGAGCTATATATGTATATCTGTTGGTGGTTTTGATTGATCTGATAATAATACTGGCTGGAGCATTTCTCTGACCCCTGACCTGTGCAGGTCTCCTCAGTCTCCTGTACGCTGGTGCCAATCTCTGATGCCCGCTGCCTGCCCAGGATCTGTCTAGGAACAAACACAGATATAATCACCGGCTGTCTGGGAGGTAGTGGATAGAAGCCATAAATTGGGAATAATCAATATGTCTGTGAGCGGCCTGAGGATCCAGAGTGAGACGTCAGGTCAGCGGCGGCCGGACGAGGCGCTCACTACTAATGAACATAGCCTGAGTCTGACAGCGAGCACTGAACGGGATCATTAGGAGATAACGAGGATTAGTAACACAACCCAGGCATGCCAGGGATACACAGAGGGCTGAGGAGAGAGGGGAAATGGGCAGGCGATATGGGCCTATTGGTTCATACCTGACACCAATATATTATTAAACGGAAGGAATAAAGCACAGACTGTAAGATATGGGGTGGGGGTGTATCTGATCCTGATCAACCGCAGCAATGCTATAACAAGACACTAATCCCCCCCCCCCCCAAAAAAAAGAAAAGCCTGTAGGGTGGTCCTGCAAATAGTGTGTGCCCCGTACACTGAGCCTAAAACAGGGTAGTGACCCCCATAGGCTGCAGTACATTATAGACTTGTCCTACAACAGGTCAGTGATGTCTAAGACGTAAGATGACCACATCACCTGTCCATACAGTAACCCCATAGAAAGTGCAGATACCATAGGATGATCATACAACATATGAGTACAGCCCATAGGATGACATCAACACCTACCCATACACAGTGCAGACCCCATAGGATGATCATCCAATAAATGAGTATGGCCCATAGGATGACCTCATCATTTGCCTGAAGACTGACCATACAATAGATTAATAACCCCACAAATAGGGCAGACCCCATAGGATGACCATAGAATAGGTCAATAAACCCATAGGTTGGTTATCAGTAACTCCACATATATCCAACAGGTCAGTAATGGTGCAGACCCCACAAAAGGTGCCAACCCCATAGGGTGACCTTAGTAACCCTTCAAATATTGCAGGTCCCATTAGCCTCACCCTATAAGCGACCAGTGAATCCACAGCTACCCCTCCTACACCTGACTCTTACATTATGTTTCTGTACCCATAGCATCCTGCTATAAGACAGGGAGCGGAGGAGTTAATACAATCTTCATTTGTATGGCCGGGGGGAATGAGATGTGAGCGGGGGGAGCAGACACCGAGCCAGGATAGCGTTTAGTTCTGATATAGGGTACACGGGGAGATTACAGTCATTAATTGTGCGAGGTGACAGCGTAATGCAAAGCACGGCGTGCCAGGAGAGAGCAGAGCTTTAAGGGGAAGGTTAATGGTCAGTCTGATTGCATTCTCGTAGACGCACATGCACCCATTAGCAAACGTAAAACCGAGCTGGCAGCGGCTCGGCCCAGCCCTCCAACAACTACTACTGCTGGCGCGGCCCCAGAAAACGCTTTCACAGCAAACCTGGAGAAAAGGCTAAAGCCATTAGGCCCAGCGTGTGAGTGAGATTAGCCAGAGCCGCCTGGGTGTGATGGGATGGCTCTATTATGGGACCCCCGCCCCTCACCATCACACCTCCAGTGGCCCCCACTCACTACAGAGTGCTAATTGAATTCATTTACTGACCCCACCCTCCAAAAAAAACCTAGGGAGGACTCCAAAAAAGGCTTTGCTCAGCACTGTAACATGAAGGAATAAGGGGTAGGGGGGCAATAAGAAAGAGAAAGACTGCAAATGTAATACAAATAAAATCTTGTACCACAGGGGTTGATAAAACTACAGCGTATACACTGCCCCCATACTGTATACAGAGGTATCAGTGTGTATAGACTGCCCCCGTGCTGTATACAGAGGTATCAGTGTGTATAGACTGCCCCCATACTGTATACAGAGGTATCAGTGTGTATAGACTGCCCCCGTACTGTATACAGAGGTATCAGTGTGTATAGACTGCCCCCATGCTGTATACAGAGGTATCAGTGTGTATAGACTGCCCCCATACTGTATACAGAGGTATCAATGTGTATAGACTGCCCTCATACTGTACACAGAGGTATCAGTGTGTATAGACTGCCCCCATACTGTATACAGAGGTATCAGTGTGTATAGACTGCCCCCATACTGTATACAGAGGTATCAATGTGTATAGACTGCCCTCATACTGTACACAGAGGTATCAGTGTGTATAGACTGCCCCCATACTGTACACAGAGGTATCAGTGTGTATAGACTGCCCCCGTGCTGTATACAGAGGTATCAGTGTGTATAGACTGCCCTCATACTGTACACAGAGGTATCAGTGTGTATAGACTGCCCCCGTGCTGTATACAGAGGTATCAGTGTGTATAGACTGCCCCCGTGCTGTATACAGAGGTATCAGTGTGTATAGACTGCCCGGTGCTGTATACAGAGGTATCAGTGTGTATAGACTGCCCTCATACTGTACACAGAGGTATCAGTGTGTATAGACTGCCCTCGTGCTGTATACAGAGGTATCAGTACGTATAGACTGCCCCCGTGCTGTATACAGAGGTATCAGTGTGTATAGACTGCCCCCATACTGTATACAGAGGTATCAGTGTGTATAGACTGCCCTCATGCTGTACACAGAGGTATCAGTGTGTATAGACTGCCCCCATACTGTATACAGAGGTATCAGTGTGTATAGACTGCCCCCGTGTTGTATACAGAGGTATCAGTGTGTATAGACTGCCCCCGTGCTGTATACAGAGGTATCAGTGTGTATAGACTGCCCTCATACTGTACACAGAGGTATCAGTGTGTATAGACTGCCCCCATGCTGTATACAGAGGTATCAGTGTGTATAGACTGCCCCCATACTGTATACAGAGGTATCAGTGTGTATAGACTGCCCCCATACTGTATACAGAGGTATCAGTGTGTATAGACTGCCCCCGTGCTGTATACAGAGGTATCAGTGTGTATAGACTGCCCCCATACTGTATACAGAGGTATCAGTGTGTATAGACTGCCCCCGTGCTGTATACAGAGGTATCAGTGTGTATAGAATGCCCCCATGCTGTATACAGAGGTATCAGTGTGTATAGACCGCCCCCATGCTGTATACAGAGGTATCAGTGTGTATAGACTGCCCCCGTGCTGTATACAGAGGTATCAGTGCGTATAGACTGCCCTCATACTGTATACAGAGGTATCAGTGTGTATAGACTGCCCCCGTACTGTATACAGAGGTATCAGTGTGTATAGACCGCCCCCATGCTGTATACAGAGGTATCAGTGTGTATAGACTGCCCCCGTGCTGTATACAGAGGTATCAGTGCGTATAGACTGCCCCCATACTGTATACAGAGGTATCAGTGTGTATAGACTGCCCTCATACTGTATACAGAGGTATCAGTGCGTATAGACTGCCCCCATACTGTATACAGAGGTATCAGTGTGTATAGACTGCCCCCATACTGTATACAGAGGTATCAGTGCGTATAGACTGCCCCCGTGCTGTATACAGAGGTATCAGTGCGTATAGACTGCCCCCGTGCTGTATACAGAAGTATCAGTGTGTATAGACTGCCCCGTGCTGTATACAGAGGTATCAGTGTGTATAGACTGCCCTCATACTGTATACAGAGGTATCAGTGCGTATAGACTGCCCCCGTGCTGTATACAGAAGTATCAGTGTGTATAGAATGCCCCCGTGCTGTATACAGAGGTATCAGTGTGTATAGACTGCCCTCATACTGTATACAGAGTGTAGCGGAACCCATCACTGTTTTACCCTGTTTTATGATTATTCTTGGTTAAAATATGATCCTACAATATGTTTGCTGTTTGATGCTCTGCAGAATATTAGCCAGACTTTTGCAGACCTAGGCTAATAGATAATCCTATTACAGAGATTCAAGAGATAAGAAAGTTGTAAAGGATCCTTGCATTTGCCAAAGTGTTTTAATTCTCTGATAAGAACAAAGAGGTGTAATTGAATCAATGTCTGATTGTATCAAAGTTGCCAGGGAGGTGTGACCCACCTATTGTTCTCTTTATGGGTATTGTGCAGCCAAATATGGGGGATGTGGATTGCCTGTGGGAAGAGATGTATAAATATTTCTGCACTAACAAAATAAAGTCAGTATTCATTTGACTCCCAAATTGTGTGTCGTCCAATATGGGAGGTCGGGGATGGTGAAACTGTAGTGCCTCGTGGGTATTTTATCGTATACCAGCGGAGATTTTGGACTGCGTGTCCCAGCTCCGTTACATTTGGTGGCAAGTGGCGGGATTGTTCCCACGGTCAGAAGGACAGCTACAGGAGACACCATTCCGTGGAGTACAAATTGAGGGCAACGCTAGTATCCGTACAGCGCCCCTGGCTACAGCAGGATGGAACCGGCTAGTTTTCAGACAGCGTTCCATCATAAGGAGGAGGAGGCGGCCGCGGACTACAGGGATGCAGACAGAAAGGAACTCATGGTTACAGTACCTCGTATTACCCCACAGAATGAGTTTGGAAGAGAACTCCAAAGCAGACTGGCCTTTTTCCCAGATACGCTTCCCATGAAAACCTTGGAATGGTTAATGACGGATGTCCACAAATCCATAATGGAAAAGCAGCGGGCACGGGAGCGGTCCATCTGGGGAGCTGCTAACCCACCTCCCACCATTAAACCCCCCCCAGCACTGCGTCCGGGTGGTGGGAACTACCAAACCCCTGCACGGTACATCAGGTGCCACACGTGTAACCAGCAGGGTCACATGCAGAGAGACTGTCCCAGAAACAGAAACCGCTCCACGTGGAATACTCCAACTAATTCCATCCCCCAGCGGCAGTGTGTACCCCAGGGGGCTGAAGGTGTCGTCCTTCCCCCCCAGCGGCAGTGTGTACCCCAGGGAGCTGAAGGTGTCGTCCTTCCTCCCCAGCGGCAGTGTGTTCCCCAGGGAGCCGAAGGTGTCGTCCTTGCTCCCCAGCGGCAGTGTGAACCCCAGGGGGCAGAAGGTGTCGTCCTTTCCCCCCAGCGGCAGTGTGAACCCCAGGGGGCAGAAGGTGTCGTCCTTCCCCCTCAGCGGCAGTGTGAACCCCAGGGGGCAGAAGGTGTCGTCCTTTCCCCCCAGCGGCAGTGTGAACCCCAGGAGGCAGAAGGTGTCGTCCTTCCCCCTCAGCGGCAGTGTGTACCCCAGGGAGCTGAAGGTGTCGTCCTTCCCCCTCAGCGGCAGTGTGTACCCCAGGGAGCTGAAGGTGTCGTCCTTCCTTCCCAGCGGCAGTGTGTACCCCAGGGAGCTGAAGGTGTCGGCCTTCCCCCCCAGCGGCAGTGTGAACCCCAGGGGGCAGAAGGTGTCGTCCTTCCTCCCCAGCGGCAGTGTGAACCCCAGGGGGCAGAAGGTGTCGTCCTTTCCCCCCAGCGGCAGTGTGAACCCCAGGGGGCAGAAGGTGTCGTCCTTCCCCCTCAGCGGCAGTGTGAACCCCAGGGGGCAGAAGGTGTCATCCTTCCCCCCCAGCGGCAGTGTGTACCTCAGGGAGCAGAAGGTGTCGACCTTCCTCCACAGCGGCAGTGGGTACCCCAGGGGGCCAAAGGTGTCGTCCTTCCCCCCCAGCGGCAGTGTGAAACACAGGGGGCAGAAGGTGTCGTCCTTCCCCCCCAGCGACAGTTTACCCTAACCAGGGGAGACACCAATCTCCCAGACGGCGCAGATGGGACCGTGGTCTCTGCGCCCACAGCTTGTCCAGATCCCCAACTACCGTCACTGGGACAACCGGAGGAGGGGGTAAGTACAAACTCCCCTCCCCAGCTAACTTCTAATGTGGCCCCAGGGTTAACAGAGGAAATGTTAACCCCCACTGACCCCCACGTTTCCCTGGCTACTGAGCCGGAATATGTCCCAAGTACCCCAGCAGAAGAGCTGACAGCGGGGCAGAGTGCAGTCGGCCTCTGCCCTCCCTTTGTCCCTGGTACAGAGCAGGAGGTCCTGCAGGTTATACCAGCAGAAGAGCTGGCATCAGGGCAGGGTGCCGCGGGCCTCTGCCCCTCAAGTCCCCTCAGCGTGTTGCACCATCACCCCAGCGAAATATCCAGGTGCCTGGTTAGACTTCCCCCCAAAGGGGAGATGTGTGACGAAGTGCCCTTCGCCACTTTGGCTTGGAGAGGACTGTTTGCCAGCCTCCTGCCCTGCGACTATGGCCCTGGTACATATTGCCCTTTGGAACCAGTGTTCGGCCATACCAGAGTGTAAGTCACTCATTCTGGCCCTTTACATACAGGGGGGTCATTCTGTACTTGCCCTGTGGGAGCGGTGATACCCCAGATAGCTATGCCATGGAGCCCATTCATATGATGAAAGACTATGGGAAAGACTTTAGCTACATGGCAATTGAACTGTGTGAAGAGGATCTGAGCGCTATTCGGTGGTTTTGTGCGCTCAGATCCCAGCTATCTGGGGATATGGGAAATGTGAGTAAATGTGAATTGCAGTAATGCTGATGGGTTGTCAAACTAGAGAATTGACCAACAAATACTTTTGTCCGGACATCCCCAGGCCGATCCGTTGGGATCAGACCGTGTATGCCGGCTTATGGTCACGGGGGAGGTGTGTAGCGGAACCCATCACTGTTTTACCCTGTTTTATGATTATTCTTGGTTAAAATATGATCCTACAATATGTTTGCTGTTTGATGCTCTGCAGAATATTAGCCAGACTTTTGCAGACCTAGGCTAATAGATAATCCTATTACAGAGATTCAAGAGATAAGAAAGTTGTAAAGGATCCTTGCATTTGCCAAAGTGTTTTAATTCTCTGATAAGAACAAAGAGGTGTAATTGAATCAATGTCTGATTGTATCAAAGTTGCCAGGGAGGTGTGACCCACCTATTGTTCTCTTTATGGGTATTGTGCAGCCAAATATGGGGGATGTGGATTGCCTGTGGGAAGAGATGTATAAATATTTCTGCACTAACAAAATAAAGTCAGTATTCATTTGACTCCCAAATTGTGTGTCGTCCAATATGGGAGGTCGGGGATGGTGAAACTGTAGTGCCTCGTGGGTATTTTATCGTATACCAGCGGAGATTTTGGACTGCGTGTCCCAGCTCCGTTACACAGAGGTATCAGTGCGTATAGACTGCCCCCGTGCTGTATACAGAGGTATCAGTGTGTATAGACTGCCCCCGTGCTGTATACAGAGGTATCAGTGTGTATAGACCGCCCCCATGCTGTATACAGAGGTATCAGTGTGTATAGACTGCCCTCATACTGTATACAGAGGTATCAGTGCGTATAGACTGCCCCCGTGCTGTATACAGAGGTATCAGTGTGTATAGACTGCCCCCATACTGTATACAGAGGTATCAGTGTGTATAGACTGCCCCCATACTGTATACAGAGGTATCAGTGTGTATAGACTGCCCCCATACTGTATACAGAGGTATCAGTGTGTATAGACTGCCCCCATGCTGTATACAAAGGTATCAGTGTGTATAGACTGCCCCCGTGCTGTATACAGAGGTATCAGTGTGTATAGACTGCCCCCATACTGTATACAGAGGTATCAGTGTGTATAGACTGCCCTCATACTGTATACAGAGGTATCAGTGTGTATAGACTGCCCCCATACTGTATACAGAGGTATCAGTGTGTATAGACTGCCCCCGTGCTGTATACAGAGGTATCAGTGCGTATAGACTGCCCTCATACTGTATACAGAGGTATCAGTGTGTATAGACTGCCCTCATACTGTATACAGAGGTATCAGTGTGTATAGACTGCCCCCGTGCTGTATACAGAGGTATCAGTGTGTATAGACTGCCCCCGTGCTGTATACAGAGGTATCAGTGTGTATAGACTGCCCCCGTGCTGTATACAGAGGTATCAGTGCGTATAGACTGCCCTCATACTGTATACAGAGGTATCAGTGTGTATAGACTGCCCCCGTGCTGTATACAGAGGTATCAGTGTTTATAGACTGCCCCCGTGCTGTATACAGAGGTATCAGTGCGTATAGACTGCCCCCATGTTGTATACAGAGGTATCAGTGTGTATAGACTGCCCCCGTGCTGTATACAGAGGTATCAGTGTGTATAGACTGCCCCCATACTGTATACAGAGGTATCAGTGCGTATAGACTGCCCTCATACTGTATACAGAGGTATCAGTGTGTATAGACTGCCCTCATACTGTATACAGAGGTATCAGTGCGTATAGACTGCCCCCATACTGTATACAGAGGTATCAGTGTGTATAGACTGCCCCCATACTGTATACAGAGGTATCAATGTGTATAGACTGCCCCCGTGCTGTATACAGAGGTATCAGTGTGTATAGACTGCCCTCATACTGTATACAGAGGTATCAGTGTGTATAGACTGCCCCCATACTGTATACAGAGGTATCAGTGTGTATAGACTGCCCCGTGCTGTATACAGAGGTATCAGTGTGCATAGACTGCCCCCGTGGTGTATACAGAGGTATCAGTGTGTATAGACTGCCCCCATACTGTATACAGAGGTATCAGTGTGTATAGACTGCCCCCGTACTGTATACAGAGGTATCAGTGTGTATAGACTGCCCCCGTGCTGTATACAGAGGTATCAGTGTGTATAGACTGCCCCCGTGGTGTACACAGAGGTATCAGTGTGTATAGACTGCCCCCGTGCTGTATACAGAGGTATCAGTGTGTATAGACTGCCCCTGTGCTGTATACAGAGGTATCAGTGTGTATAGACTGCCCCCATACTGTATACAGAGGTATCAGTGTGTATAGACTGCCCCCGTGGTGTATACAGAGGTATCAGTGTGTATAGACTGCCCCCATACTGTATACAGAGGTATCAGTGTGCATAGACTGCCCCCGTGGTGTATACAGAGGTATCAGTGTGTATAGACTGCCCCCGTGGTGTATACAGAGGTATCAGTGTGCATAGACTGCCCCCGTGGTGTATACAGAGGTATCAGTGTGTATAGACTGCCCCCGTGGTGTACACAGAGGTATCAGTGTGTATAGACTGCCCCCGTGCTGTATACAGAGGTATCAGTGTGTATAGACTGCCCCCATACTGTATACAGAGGTATCAGTGTTTATAGACTGCCCCCATATTGTATACAGAGGTATCAGTGTGTATAGACTGCCCCCATACTGTATACAGAGGTATCAGTGTGTATAGACTGCCCCCGTGCTGTATACAGAGGTATCAGTGTGTATAGACTGCCCCCGTGCTGTATACAGAGGTATCAGTGTGTATAGACTGCCCCATACTGTATACAGAGGTATCAGTGTGTATAGACTGCCCCCATATTGTATACAGAGGTATCAGTGTGTATATACTGCCCCCATACTGTATACAGAGGTATCAGTGCGTATAGACTGCCCCCATACTGTATACAGAGGTATCAGTGTTTATAGACTGCCCCCATACTGTATACAGAGGTATCAGTGTGTATATACTGCCCCCATACTGTATACAGAGGTATCAGTGTGTATAGACTGCCCCCGTGCTGTATACAGAGGTATCAGTGTTTATAGACTGCCCCCATATTGTATACAGAGGTATCAGTGTGTATATACTGCCCCCATACTGTATACAGAGGTATCAGTGTGTATAGACTGCCCCCGTGCTGTATACAGAGGTATCAGTGTTTATAGACTGCCCCCATACTGTATACAGAGGTATCAGTGTGTATAGACTGCCCCCGTGCTGTATACAGAGGTATCAGTGTGTATAGACTGCCCCCATACTGTATACAGAGGTATCAGTGTTTATAGACTGCCCCCATATTGTATACAGAGGTATCAGTGTGTATATACTGCCCCCATACTGTATACAGAGGTATCAGTGCGTATAGACTGCCCTCATACTGTATACAGAGGTATCAGTGCGTATAGACTGCCCCCATACTGTATACAGAGGTATCAGTGTTTATAGACTGCCCCCATATTGTATACAGAGGTATCAGTGCGTATAGACTGCCCTCATACTGTATACAGAGGTATCAGTGCGTATAGACTGCCCCCATACTGTATACAGAGGTATCAGTGTTTATAGACTGCCCCCATACTGTATACAGAGGTATCAGTGTGCATAGACTGCCCCCGTGGTGTATACAGAGGTATCAGTGTGTATAGACTGCCCTCATACTGTATACAGAGGTATCAGTGTTTATAGACTGCCCCCATACTGTATACAGAGGTATCAGTGTGCATAGACTGCCCCCGTGGTGTATACAGAGGTATCAGTGTGTATAGACTGCCCCATACTGTATACAGAGGTATCAGTGTGCATAGACTGCCCCCGTGGTGTATACAGAGGTATCAGTGTGTATAGACTGCCCTCATACTGTATACAGAGGTATCAGTGTTTATAGACTGCCCCCATACTGTATACAGAGGTATCAGTGTGCATAGACTGCCCCCGTGGTGTATACAGAGGTATCAGTGTGTATAGACTGCCCCATACTGTATACAGAGGTATCAGTGTGCATAGACTGCCCCCGTGGTGTATACAGAGGTATCAGTGTGTATAGACTGCCCCCATACTGTATACAGAGGTATCAGTGTTTATAGACTGCCCCCATACTGTATACAGAGGTATCAGTGTGTATAGACTGCCCCCGTGGTGTATACAGAGGTATCAGTGTGTATAGACTGCCCCATACTGTATACAGAGGTATCAGTGTGTATAGACTGCCCCCGTGGTGTATACAGAGGTATCAGTGTGCATAGACTGCCCCCGTGGTGTATACAGAGGTATCAGTGTGTATAGACTGCCCCCGTGGTGTACACAGAGGTATCAGTGTGTATAGACTGCCCCCGTGCTGTATACAGAGGTATCAGTGTGTATAGACTGCCCCCATACTGTATACAGAGGTATCAGTGTTTATAGACTGCCCCCATATTGTATACAGAGGTATCAGTGTGTATAGACTGCCCCCATACTGTATACAGAGGTATCAGTGTGTATAGACTGCCCCCGTGCTGTATACAGAGGTATCAGTGTGTATAGACTGCCCCCGTGCTGTATACAGAGGTATCAGTGTGTATAGACTGCCCCATACTGTATACAGAGGTATCAGTGTGTATAGACTGCCCCCATATTGTATACAGAGGTATCAGTGTGTATATACTGCCCCCATACTGTATACAGAGGTATCAGTGCGTATAGACTGCCCCCATACTGTATACAGAGGTATCAGTGCGTATAGACTGCCCCCATACTGTATACAGAGGTATCAGTGTGTATATACTGCCCCCATACTGTATACAGAGGTATCAGTGTGTATAGACTGCCCCCGTGCTGTATACAGAGGTATCAGTGTTTATAGACTGCCCCCATATTGTATACAGAGGTATCAGTGTGTATATACTGCCCCCATACTGTATACAGAGGTATCAGTGTGTATAGACTGCCCCCGTGCTGTATACAGAGGTATCAGTGTGTATAGACTGCCCCCGTGCTGTATACAGAGGTTTCAGTGTTTATAGACTGCCCCCATATTGTATACAGAGGTATCAGTGTTTATAGACTGCCCCCATACTGTATACAGAGGTATCAGTGTGTATAGACTGCCCCCGTGCTGTATACAGAGGTATCAGTGTGTATAGACTGCCCCCGTGCTGTATACAGAGGTATCAGTGTGTATAGACTGCCCCCATACTGTATACAGAGGTATCAGTGTGTATAGACTGCCCCCGTGCTGTATACAGAGGTATCAGTGTTTATAGACTGCCCCCATATTGTATACAGAGGTATCAGTGTGTATAGACTGCCCCCATACTGTATACAGAGGTATCAGTGTGTATAGACTGCCCTCATACTGTATACAGAGGTATCAGTGCGTATAGACTGCCCCCGTGCTGTATACAGAGGTATCAGTGTGTATAGACTGCCCCCGTGCTGTATACAGAGGTATCAGTGTGTATATACTGCCCCCATACTGTATACAGAGGTATCAGTGCGTATAGACTGCCCTCATACTGTATACAGAGGTATCAGTGCGTATAGACTGCCCTCATACTGTATACAGAGGTATCAGTGTGTATAGACTGCCCTCATACTGTATACAGAGGTATCAGTGTGTATAGACTGCCCCCGTGCTGTATACAGAGGTATCAGTGTGTATATACTGCCCCCATACTGTATACAGAGGTATCAGTGCGTATAGACTGCCCTCATACTGTATACAGAGGTATCAGTGCGTATAGACTGCCCCCATACTGTATACAGAGGTATCAGTGTGTATAGACTGCCCCCGTGCTGTATACAGAGGTATCAGTGTGTATAGACTGCCCTCATACTGTATACAGAGGTATCAGTGCGTATAGACTGCCCCCATACTGTATACAGAGGTATCAGTGTGTATAGACTGCCCTCATACTGTATACAGAGGTATCAGTGTGTATAGACTGCCCCATACTGTATACAGAGGTATCAGTGCGTATAGACTGCCCCCGTGCTGTATACAGAGGTATCAGTGTGTATAGACTGCCCCCGTGCTGTATACAGAGGTATCAGTGCGTATAGACTGCCCCTGTGCTGTATACAGAGGTATCAGTGTGTATAGACTGCCCCCGTGCTGTATACAGAGGTATCAGTGTGTATAGACTGCCCCTGTGCTGTGTACAGAGGTATCAGTGTGTATAGACTGCCCCCATACTGTATACAGAGGTATCAGTGTGTATAGACTGCCCCCGTGGTGTATACAGAGGTATCAGTGTGTATAGACTGCCCCCATACTGTATACAGAGGTATCAGTGTGTATAGACTGCCCCCATACTGTATACAGAGGTATCAGTGTGTATAGACTGCCCCCATACTGTATACAGAGGTATCAGTGTGTATAGACTGCCCCCATACTGTATACAGAGGTATCAGTGTGTATAGACTGCCCCCGTGCTGTATACAGAGGTATCAGTGTGTATAGACTGCCCCCGTGCTGTATACAGAGGTATCAGTGTGTATAGACTGCCCCCATACTGTATACAGAGGTATCAGTGTGCATAGACTGCCCCCGTGCTGTATACAGAGGTATCAGTGTGTATAGACTGCCCCTGTGCTGTATACAGAGGTATCAGTGTGTATAGACTGCCCCGTGCTGTATACAGAGGTATCAGTGTGTATAGACTGCCCCCGTGCTGTATACAGAGGTATCAGTGCGTATAGACTGCCCCCATACTGTATACAGAGGTATCAGTGTGTATAGACTGCCCCCATACTGTATACAGAGGTATCAGTGTGTATAGACTGCCCCCGTGCTGTATACAGAGGTATCAGTGTGTATAGACTGCCCTCATACTGTATACAGAGGTATCAGTGTGTATAGACTGCCCCCGTACTGTATACAGCGGTATCAGTGTGTATAGACTGCCCCTGTGCTGTATACAGAGGTATCATTGTGTATAGACTGCCTCCATACTGTATACAGAGGTATCAGTGTGTATAGACTGCCCTCATACTGTATACAGAGGTATCAGTGTGTATAGACTGCCCCTGTGCTGTATACAGAGGTATCATTGTGTATAGACTGCCTCCATACTGTATACAGAGGTATCAGTGTGTATAGACTGCCCTCATACTGTATACAGAGGTATCAGTGTGTATAGACTGCCCCTGTGCTGTATACAGAGGTATCAGTGTGTATAGACTGCCCCCGTGCTGTATACAGAGGTATCAGTGTGTATAGACTGCCCTCATACTGTATACAGAGGTATCAGTGTGTATAGACTGCCCCCATGCTGTATACAGAGGTATCAGTGTGTATAGACTGCCCCCATACTGTATACAGAGGTATCAGTGTGTATAGACTGCCCCCATGCTGTATACAGAGGTATCAGTGTGTATAGACTGCCCCCGTGCTGTATACAGAGGTATCAGTGTGTATAGACTGCCCCGTGCTGTATACAGAGGTATCAGTGTGTATAGACTGCCCTCATACTGTATACAGAGGTATCAGTGTGTATAGACTGCCCTCATACTGTATACAGAGGTATCAGTGTGTATAGACTGCCCCCGTACTGTATACAGAGGTATCAGTGTGTATAGACTGCCCTCATACTGTATACAGAGGTATCAGTGTGTATAGACTGCCCCGTGCTGTATACAGAGGTATCAGTGTGTATAGACTGCCCCGTGCTGTATACAGAGGTATCAGTGTGTATAGACTGCCCTCATACTGTATACAGAGGTATCAGTGTGTATAGACTGCCCTCATACTGTATACAGAGGTATCAGTGTGTATAGACTGCCCCCGTACTGTATACAGAGGTATCAGTGTGTATAGACTGCCCTCATACTGTATACAGAGGTATCAGTGTGTATAGACTGCCCCGTGCTGTATACAGAGGTATCAGTGTGTATAGACTGCCCCCATACTGTATACAGAGGTATCAGTGTGTATAGACTGCCCCATACTGTATACAGAGGTATCAGTGTGTATAGACTGCCCCGTGCTGTATTTAGAGTTATCAGTGTGTATAGACTGCCCCCATACTGTATACAGAGGTATCAGTGTGTATAGACTGCCCCGTGCTGTATACAGAGGTATCAGTGTGTATAGACTGCCCCCATACTGTATACAGAGGTATCAGTGTGTATAGACTGCCCCCGTGCTGTATACAGAGGTATCAGTGTGTATAGACTGCCCCGTGCTGTATACAGAGGTATCAGTGTGTATAGACTGCCCCCATACTGTATACAGAGGTATCAGTGTGTATAGACTGCCCCCGTACTGTATACAGAGGTATCAGTGTGTATAGACTGCCCCCGTGCTGTATACAGAGGTATCAGTGTGTATAGACTGCCCCCGTGCTGTATACAGAGGTATCAGTGTGTATAGACTGCCCCCGTGCTGTATACAGAGGTATCAGTGTGTATAGACTGCCCCCGTGCTGTATACAGAGGTATCAGTGTGTATAGACTGCCCCCGTGCTGTATACAGAGGTATCAGTGTGTATAGACTGCCCCCATACTGTATACAGAGGTATCAGTGTGTATAGACTGCCCCCGTGCTGTATACAGAGGTATCAGTGTGTATAGACTGCCCCCGTGCTGTATACAGAGGTATCAGTGTGTATAGACTGCCCCCGTGCTGTATACAGAGGTATCAGTGTGTATAGACTGCCCCTGTGCTGTATACAGAGGTATCAGTGTGTATAGACTGCCCCCATACTGTATACAGAGGTATCAGTGTGTATAGACTGCCCCCGTGCTGTATACAGAGGTATCAGTGTGTATAGACTGCCCCCATGCTGTATACAGAGGTATCAGTGTGTATAGACTGCCCCCGTGCTGTATACAGAGGTATCAGTGTGTATAGACTGCCCCCATACTGTATACAGAGGTATCAGTGTGTATAGACTGCCCCCGTACTGTATACAGAGGTATCAGTGTGTATAGACTGCCCCCGTGCTGTATACAGAGGTATCAGTGTGTATAGACTGCCCCCGTGCTGTATACAGAGGTATCAGTGTGTATAGACTGCCCCCGTGCTGTATACAGAGGTATCAGTGCGTATAGACTGCCCCCGTGCTGTATACAGAGGTATCAGTGTGTATAGACTGCCCCTGTGCTGTATACAGAGGTATCAGTGTGTATAGACTGCCCCCGTGCTGTATACAGAGGTATCAGTGTGTATAGACTGCCCCCGTGCTGTATACAGAGGTATCAGTGTGTATAGACTGCCCCTGTGCTGTATACAGAGGTATCAGTGTGTATAGACTGCCCCCGTGCTGTATACAGAGGTATCAGTGCGTATAGACTGCCCCCGTGCTGTATACAGAGGTATCAGTGTGTATAGACTGCCCCCGTGCTGTATACAGAGGTATCAGTGCGTATAGACTGCCCCCGTGCTGTATACAAAGGTATCAGTGTGTATAGACTGCCCCCGTGCTGTATACAAAGGTATCAGTGTGTATAGACTGCCCCCGTGCTGTATACAGAGGTATCAGTGTGTATAGACTGCCCCCGTGCTGTATACAAAGGTATCAGTGTGTATAGACTGCCCCCGTGCTGTATACAGAGGTATCAGTGTGTATAGACTGCCCCCGTGCTGTATACAGAGATATCAGTGTGTATAGACTGCCCCCGTGCTGTATACAGAGGTATCAGTGCGTATAGACTGCCCCCGTGCTGTATACAGAGGTATCAGTGTGTATAGACTGCCCCCGTGCTGTATACAGAGGTATCAGTGTGTATAGACTGCCCCCGTGCTGTATACAGAGGTATCAGTGCGTATAGACTGCCCCCGTGCTGTATACAGAGGTATCAGTGTGTATAGACTGCCCCCGTGCTGTATACAGAGGTATCAGTGCGTATAGACTGCCCCCGTGCTGTATACAGAGGTATCAGTGTGTATAGACTGCCCCCGTGCTGTATACAGAGGTATCAGTGTGTATAGACTGCCCCTGTGCTGCTGTGCTGTATACAGAGGTATCAGTGTGTATAGACTGCCCTCATACTGTATACAGAGGTATCAGTGGGGGGGGGGGGGGGGGGTCATAGAGATGTAATATAATAAATACAGACAAACTAATATAAAGTATTTCAGGCATTGGATCTTATATGAAACAAGCGACAGCAATAACATTTGAAGGCTGGCAATGCTGTTCACCACCCAATGAGAGGCTTTGCCCGTCTAACCTGCGGGCCTCGCGTTAAGGGGCTCTCCTAAGCAGCCAACCAGCCACTTTCCCGAGGCCCGAGTCTCTCCCCGCTCTCTGACCCCTGTGTGTTTCCCCCTCTCTCCCTCCCCCACCAATTAAAGGTCAAATTAGCTTGCAACCTCACTCACAGTAATTGGCGTTTTTTGGCCATCTACTGACGGTTTCCGAGTTACGGGCTTGGAAACCATGGCGGCCGTTTAATTCATAATTTTTTTTAAGTGTTGCGGGCCTCACGATGAGGACTTTTGGCGCTTATAATGGGCATGTTAATGAGCACCTTCGGCGCCCATTGATAGGCATTTTCAAAGTCTTGTGTGCCTTGCGCTGAGTACCAAAAGTCTTTGGTGCTCATTGCCAGCCTGTTTGTAAGTCGTGCGGCGTTGCGATGAGTGACGTAGGCCTTTGCAGCTCATTGCGCATGTGCAAACTCATATTATTGAATATGGCATGACAGACAATCACATATATAGTTGTAAGCATACGAGCCGTTGCGGCCCTCGCGAAGCGCTCCTTACCTTCGCCAGCAACTGCAACCCTCGCAAAATTTACGTTGTTACGCAAGGAAAATACGAGACGCGTTACGACCTCACAAAAATCGGCAGCAACACGTGAAAACATGAAAAATACAACAAATACATACAAAGCTTACCTACAGAAAGGGGGGGGCACCCAGGACCTCGAAAACTGAAGTTACACCTCAATTTAACTCAAATTAAAAGAGTTTAGACACTCGAAAATTCTCAAAGCGAGAGAAAAAATGGCCGCCAAAAAAAAACGAAAACGAGGCTACAGCCGTCTAAAGACGCAAAACACCACCAAACACCTACGTATTTGCCTACGAGATTAAAAAACAAAAACGCAACAAGCGCGACCCCAAAAACATTACAAACACAATAAATACAAACAACAAACACATAAAAAGGTTACTCACAGCAAGGGGGGGCACCGAGGACCTCTGCAAGTGAAGTTACACCTCCATTTAACCACAAATTTCGCAGTTTAGAGACCCGAAAATCACCTAAGCAAGAGAAAAAATGGCCGCCGAACAAAAAGAAAACGAAGCCACATTATATACACCAAACACCATTAGCTCACTTACAATTTCATTGCCGTCATTTTTTGACGGGCAATTCGCTAGTCTATTATATATGTGATCCTCCTGTGTTCATCAAGTGTCCTGCAGGGACATCTGCTGGCTGGAATGGGAACTACACCGAGGTGCTTCTACAGAGCCACACATACTGTATACATACTGCAGGACAGACATATTATTATTATTATCTTTATTTAGATTGCGCCAACATATTCCGTAGCGATATACAGGGGTTGAGTACATAGCAGAAAACAGCAGAACATCAAAAGTACATAGAGCTTGTTTCCAAGGCACTGACACAAGATTGAAAACTCGCAAACTTACAATCTAAGGGTAATAATAATAATAATAATAATAATAATAATATGTCTGTCCTGCAGTATATAATATGTGTGGCTTTATACTCCTGGCACCTCCCGATATCCATATATACTGCAGGACAGGCATACTCCTGGCACCTCCCTATATCCATATATACTGCAGGATAGGCATACTCCTGACACCTCCCTATATCCATATATACTGCAGGACAGGCATACTCCTGGCACCTCTCTATATCCATATATACTGCAGGACAGGCATACTCCTGGCACCTCTCTATATCCATATATACTGCAGGACAGGCATACTCCTGGCACCGCTCTATATCCATATATACTGCAGGACAGGCATACTCCTGGCACCTCTTTATATCCATATATACTGCAGGACAGGCATACTCCTGGCACCGCTCTATATCCATATATACTGCAGGACAGGCATACTCCTGGCACCTCTCTATATCCATATATACTGCAGGACAGGCATACTCCTGGCACCTCCCTATATCCATATATACTGCAGGACAGGCATACTCCTGGCACCTCTCTATATCCATATATACTGCAGGACAGGCATACTCCTGGCACCTCTCTATATCCATATATACTGCAGGACAGGCATACTCCTGGCACCTCTCTATATCCATATATACTGCAGGACAGGCATACTCCTGGCACCGCTCTATATCCATATATACTGCAGGACAGGCATACTCCTGGTACCTCTCTATATCCATATATACTGCAGGACAGGCATACTCCAGGCACCTCCCTATATCCATATATACTGCAGAACAGGCATACTCCGGGCACCTCTCTATATCCATATATACTGCGGGACAGGCATACTCCTGACACCTCCCTATATCCATATATACTGCAGGACAGGCATACTCCTGACACCTCTCTATATCCATATATACTGCAGGGCAGGCATACTCCAGGCACCTCCCTATATCCATATATACTGCAGGACAGGCATACTCCTGACACCTCTCTATATCCATATATACTGCAGGACAGGCATACTCCAGGCACCTCCCTATATCCATATATACTGCAGGACAGGCATACTCCAGGCACCTCCCTATATCCATATATACTGCAGGACAGGCATACTCCTGGAACCTCCCTATATCCATATATACTGCAGGACAGGAATACTCCTGACACCTCTCTATATCCATATATACTGCAGGACAGGCATACTCCTGACACCTCCCTATATCCATATATACTGCAGGACAGGCATACTCCGGGCACCTCTCTATATCCATATATACTGCAGGACATGCATACTCCTGGCAGCTCTCTATATCCATATATACTGCAGAACAGGCATACTCCTGGCACCTCTCTATATCCATATATACTGCAGAACAGGCATACTCCTGGCACCTCTCTATATCCATATATACTGCAGGACAGGGATACTCCTGACACCTCCCTATATCCATATATACTGCAGGACAGGCATACTCCTGGCACCTCTCTATATCCATATATACTGCAGGACAGGCATACTCCTGACACCTCTCTATATCCATATATACTGCAGGACAGGCATACTCCTGGCACCTTTCTATATCCATATATACTGCAGGACAGGCATACTCCTGGCACCTCTTTATATCCATATATACTGCAGGACAGGCATACTACTGGCACCGCTCTATATCCATATATACTGCAGGACAGGCATACTCCTGACACCTCTCTATATCCATATATACTGCAGGACAGGCATACTCCTGGCACCTCTCTATATCCATATATACTGCAGAACAGGCATACTCCTGGAACCTCTCTATATCCATATATGCTGCAGGACAGGCATACTCCGGGCACCTCTCTATATCCATATATATTGCAGGACAGGCATACTCCGGGCACCTCTCTATATCCATATATACTACAGGACAGGCATACTCCTGACACCTCTCTATATCCATATATACTGCAGGACAGGCATACTCCGGGCACCTCTCTATATCCATATATACTGCAGGACAGGCATACTCCGGGCACCTCTCTATATCCATATATACTACAGGACAGGCATACTCCTGACACCTCTCTATATCCATATATACTGCAGGACATGCATACTCCTGGCACCTCTCTATATCCATATATACTGCAGGACATGCATACTCCTGGCACCTCTCTATATCCATATATACTGCAGGACAGGCATACTCCTGGCACCTCTCTATATCCATATATACTGCAGGACAGGCATACTCCTGGCACCTCTTTATATCCATATATACTGCAGGACAGGCATACTCCTGGCACCTCTCTATATCCATATATACTGCAGGACAGGCATACTCCTGGAACCTCTCTATATCCAAATATACAGCAAGACAGGCATACTCCTGGCACCTCTCTATATCCATATATACTGCAGGACAGGCATACTCCTGGCACCTCTCTATATCAATATATACTGCACGACAGGCATACTCCTGGCACCTCTCTATATCAATATATACTGCAGGACAGGCATACTCCTGGCACCGATGTATATCGATATATACTGCAGGACAGGTATACTCCTGGCACCTCTCTATATCCATATATACTGCAGGACAGGCATACTCCTGACACCTCTCTATATACATATATACTTCAGGACAGGCATATTCCTGGCACCTCTCTATATCCATCTATACTGCAGGACAGGCATACTCCTGGCACCGCTCTATATCCATATATACTGCAGGACAGGCATACTCCTGGCACCGCTCTATATCCATATATACTGCAGGACAGGCATAATTCTGGCACCTCTCTATATCCATATATACTGCAGGACAGGCATACTCCTGGCACCTCTCTATATCAATCTATACTGCAGGACAGGCATACTCCTGGCACCGCTCTATATCCATATATACTGCAGGACAGGCATACTCCTGGCACCGCTCTATATCCATATATACTGCAGGACAGGCATACTCCTGGCACCGCTCTATATCCATATATACTGCAGGACAGGCATACTCCTGGCACCGCTCTATATCCATATATACAGCAGGACAGGCATACTCCTGGCACCTCTCTATATCCTGATATACAGCAGGACAGGCATACTCCTGGCACCTCTCTATATCCATATATACTGCAGGACAGGCATACTCCTGCCACCTCTCTAAGACAAATCTTTATACTGACCCTGGATGTATTTATATAAGGTAATCATATCCCCTCTTAGACACCTTTTTTTCTAGAGAAAATAAGTTTAATTTGGTTAGTCTTTCTTCACAACTTAGCCCCTCCATTCCCCTTATAAGTTTTGTTGCCCTTCTCTGTACATTTTCCAGCTCTAAAATGTCCTTTTTATGAAGTGGTGCCCAAAATTGTACTCCATATTCCAAATGAGGGCGTACTAGGGATTTGTATAGTGGCAGAATTATATTTGCTTCCCTGGCTTCTATACCCTTCTTAATACATGCTAATATTTTATTTGCCTTTGCAGCTGCTGCTTGGCTTTGAGCACTGTTACCTAGATGGTTGTCCACAAGCTCCCAAATCCCTTTCAATATCTGATACCCCTAGATTTGCTCCATTAAGTTTATAAATTGCATGGCTATTTTTCCTTCCCAGATGCATAACCTTACATTTATTTGTATTAAATCTCATCTGCCATTTAGTCGCCCATTTCTCTAATTTATGCAAATCCATTTGTAGGGAAAGTACATAATTATCTGATTTAATTACCTTGCACAACTTAGTGTCATCAGCAAAAATGGAGACACTACTTTCGAGTCCTACTTCTACATCATTAATAAATATGTTAAAAAGAGAGGACCTAATACTGAGCCCTGAGGAACCCCACTTATCACATTAGTCCAATCGGAGTATGTTCCATTTACAACAACCATTTGATTCCTGTCTTTTAGCCAGCTCTCAATCCATGAGCGGATATTTACTGCAATTCCTGTATCCCTTATATTGCTCAATAGTCTCCCATGTGGCACTGTCTCAAAAGCTTTTGCAAAATCCAAATAGACTACATACACTGAGTTACCCTCATCCAAGTTCCTACTAACCTTCTCATATAAACTAATTAGATTTGTTTGACATGACCTATCCCTCATAAATCCATGCTGACTCCTACTTATAATCCTGTAGACCAAATAGACATATTATTGTATATTATCCCTTATTAACCCTTCTACAAGCTTCCCACTACAGAAGTGAGGCTCACTGGTCTATAATTCCCCGGATTTGCTCTTGCACCCTTCTTAAATATAGGTATCACATCAGCTTTTCTCCAGTCATCTGGTAGAGACCCTGTAGTGAGTGGGTCTTGAAAAAGGAAATATAATGGTTTGGCTAATACAGAACTGAGTTCCCTCAGTACCAGTGGATGTATTCCATCAGGACCCAGGGCTTTATTAACATTTATTTTTTCCAACCTCTTTTGGATTTCTTCCCAACCACTGGTACCTCCGTTGTGTATACCGAAGAAAAGAACCTATTTATCTAATTTCTCTTTTCCTGGTCAGTAGTTATTAGATGGCCTGTGCCACATTGTAATGTTCCTATAGCTTCCTTCCTCGCCTTCTTCCCATTCATATACTTTATATTATAATATTTTAGGGTTAGTCTTATTCTCTTTTGCAATTCCTTTTTCATTTTCTATGTTAGCCAGTCTAATATCCCTTGTTGTGCCTTGTTGATTTCCTTGTATTCCCGTAAAGCAGTCTCTGTTCCCTCGTTTTTGTATAATATAAATACCTGTTTTTTGCTCCGTATCTTGATCTTTAAATCATTGTTAAGCCTTGGATGGGATTTACTCCTTTTACTTTTATTCCCACACGGTATATGCCGATGTGTATGTATATTTAGAACGGATTTAAATGTTGTCCGTTTATGGTCAATATTTTTACCTGCCAGTTCTCTGTCCCAGTCTATACTTTGTATTGCTCCCTTAGACCGTTAAAATCTGCCCTTTTAAAATTAAGAGTTTTTGTTGGCCTCTTACAGTTATGTTTTTTTTTATTCAATGATCACTGTTTCACAAAGACTGCCCTATTCCAACATTTGATACTATATCAATATTATTTGTGATGAGTAAATCTAAGATAGCTTCATTTCTAGTAGGCTCCTGTATAACCTGGGCCAGATAATGATCTCTGAGTGTACTCAAGAACCTGCTCCCCTTAGCTGAGCTGCTGGTCTCATTTATCCAGTTTATTTCAGGGTAATTAAAATCTCCCATTATTAGGACTTGCCCATGCTTAGCTGCATTTCCAATCTGTAACGATAATTGTATTTCCTCACTTTCAGCTATATTTTGGGGTTTATAGCATACTGCTACTAATATTCTTTTGGAATTTGCTGCTCCGCTATTTAACAAATATTCAACATTACCCCTAGTTCCAGCATAAATATCTTCTCTGACTATAGGCTTAAATTCGGGCTTATCATACAGACAAATCCCTCCTCCTCTTTTACCATTACCTCTATCTTTCCTAAATAGGTTATAACCATCCAGATGACAGTCCGGTCATGAGATTCATCCCACCACGTTTCAGTAATGCCTATTAAATCCCATTTTTCATTAATTGCTAATAATTCTAACTCTCAAATGTTTCATGGCAAGTTTCTGGTATTAGCAAGCATACACCTTAGTTTATGAGTCTGTAGTTCTGAAGTGCCTGCCACTGTACTTCAGTTACTTAGGACTACCTTCCTATTGACTACACTATCCCTCCCCCCATCTCCTCCCCTATGAGTTGTTAATTCATCCCTTATACCCTCTACATTTTCTACACCATTACTTATATCTAGTCCCTCCCCCCACCTACTGGTTTAAAAACTCCTCCAGCCTTTATACCATCCTTTCCCGTAGCACAAAAGCTTCCTCATCATTAAGGTGCAATCCATCCCTGCTGTAGAGATTGTACCAAAGTGAGAAGTCAGTCCAGTGCTCTAACAACTCAAACCCCTCCTTAGTGCACCACATATTTAGCCACGCATTAACCTCCCTAAGCTCCTTCTGCCTCCCTGGGCTAGGATGTGGCACTGGTAGTATCTCAGAAAATACTACCTTGGAGGTCCTTGCCTTCAGCTTATTACCAAGTTCTCTAAAATCATTCTTTAGGACACTCCATCTTCCACTAACCTTGTCATTGGTACCAATATTTACCAAGACCGCCGGTTCATTTCCAGCCCCGCCCAATAATTTGTCTACCCGATCCACAACATGCCGAACCTGAGCACCCGGGAGACAGCAAACTGTTTGATTGCTAGGATCTGGGTGACAAATCACCCTGTCTACCTTTCTAATAATAGAGTCCCCTACAACCAAAACCTGTCTGTTGCTCTGCCTATTCTGCCCTCCCACTCCTCCAGTAGAACTGTTCTCCCGGCTGTTAGAGGGAACATCTCTATCTGTCATTCCCATTCCTGAAAGGACATCCCCAACAGTTTCACTCAATCTGGAAAATCTGTTGGTGCTTGCCAACTCAGAACTGGCCTGCCTCCTCCTGTTCCCCCTGATTCCCCTTCTAACTGTAACCCAGCTACCTCCCTGTACATCCTCACTAGCCCCAGCTCCACCCTCCATGCTAGGCCCAGCTAAACTGTGCTCAGTGAGCACCAACTCCCTTTCCAGTGGAGCAATATCACTAAGTGCTGCAATTCTCCTCTCCAGTTCTCCAATTTGAGCTTCCAGAGAGGCAACATGCTCACACCTGTCACAGAGGTATGGACCCTGGATCATCTGTTTCAGTATTGCATACATATGACAGGATGTACACTGAGTGAGGTTGCCACTGGACTGACTCATAATTATTATTATTGTCTACAAAAACTCAGTGGGAAAAATAAAAAATATAAAATAATATATTTGTATAAAGTTTTGTTAAAAAATAATATATATATATATATATATATATATATATATATATATATATATATATATATATATATATATATATATATATATGTGTGTGTGTAACGGAACCCATCACTGTTTTACCCTGTTTTATGGTTATTTACTTGGTTAAAATATGATCACATTGCTGTACTGTAGATATGTTGTTTTATGTTCTACAGAATATATTGGCTCAGAATATTACAGCTACTAGGCTAATAGATAATCCTATTAGAGAGACTCCTTTATAAGATAAGGAAGTCTATTGTATAAAGTGTTTTATTATGAGACAGAGAACAAAGAGTATAATCTGATCCATGTCTGATTGCATCAAAGTAGCCAGGTAGCCTAGGGGAGGTGTGACCCACCTATTGTTCTCTTTATGTGTATTGTGTGGCCAAATATGGGCATGTGTATTGCCTGTGGGAAGAGATGTGTATAAATATTTCTATACAACAAAATAAAGTCAGTATTCATTTGACTCCCAAATTGTGTGTCGTCCAATATGGGAGGTCGGGAATGGTGAAACTGTAGTGCCTCTTGGGTATTTTACTGTATACCAGCGGAGATATTGGATTTGTGTTCCAACTCAGTTACATTTGGTGGCAAGTGGTGGAATTGTTCCCACGGTCAGAAGGACAACTACAGGAGACACCATTCTGTGGAGTTACAAATTGAGGGCAACGCTAGTATCCGTACAGCGCCCCTGGCTACAGCAGGATGGAACCGGCTAGTTTTCAGACAGCGTTCCATGATGAGGAGGAAGCGGCCGCGGACTACAGGGATGCAGACAGAAAGGAACTCATGGAGGGAGACCAGGTAGCGGTTACAGTACCTCTTAATGCCACACAAACTGAGTTTGGAAGAGAACTCCAAAGCAGACTGGCCTTTTTCCCAGGTACGCTTCCCATAAAAACCTTGGAATGGTTAATAAAAGATGTCCACAAATACATAATGGAAAAGCAGCGGGCACAGGAGCGGTCCATCTTGGGAGCTGCTAACCCACCTCCCACCATTAACCCCCCCCCCCCAGCACTGCGTCCGGGTGGTGGGAACTACCAAACCCCTCCTTGGTACATCAGGTGCCACACGTGTAACCAGCAGGGCCACATATAGAGAGACTGTCCCAGAAACAGAAACCGCTCCACGTGGAATACTCCAACTAATTCTCCTCCCCAGCGACAGTATGTACCCCAGGGGGCCGAAGGTGACATCCTTCCCCCCAGCGGCAGTGTGTACCCCAGGGAGCAGAAGGTGCCGTTCTTCCTCTCCAGCGACAGTGTGTACCCCAGGGAGCAGAAGGTGTCGTCCTTCCCCCCCAGCGGCAGTGTGTACCCCAGGGAGCAGAAGGGGCCGTCCTTCCTCCCCAGCGGCAGTGTGTACCCCAGGGAGCTGAAGGTGTCGTCCTTCCTCCCCAGCGGCAGTGTGTACCCCAGGGAGCTGAAGGTGTCGTCCTTCCTCCCCAGCGGCAGTGTGTACCCCAGGGAGCTGAAGGTGTCGTCCTTTCTCCCCAGCGGCAGTGTGTACCCCAGGGAGCTGAAGGTGTCGTCCTTTCTCCCCAGCGACAGTGTGTACCCCAGGGGGCCGAAGGTGTCGTCCTTCCCCCCAGCGGCAGTGTGTACCCCAGGAAGCAGAAGGGACCGTCCTTCCTCCCCAGCGGCAGTGTGTACCCCAGGGGGGCAAAGGTGTCGTCCTTCCTCCCCAGCGACAGTGTGTACCCCAGGGGGCCGAAGGTGTCGTCCTTCCTCCCCAGCGACAGTGTGTACCCCAGGGGGCCGAAGGTGTCGTCCTTCCCCCCAGCGGCAGTGTGTACCCCAGGGAGCAGAAGGGACCGTCCTTCCTCCCCAGCGGCAGTGTGTACCCCAGGGGGGCTAAGGTGTCGTCCTTCCCCCCCCCCGCGGCAGTGTGTACCCCAGGAAACTGAAGGTGTCGTCCTTCCTCCCCAGCGACAGCGTGTACCCCAGGGAGCAGAAGGTGCCATCCTTCCTCCCCAGCGGCAGTGTGTACCCCAGGGAGCTGAAGGTGTCGTCCTTCCTCCCCAGCGACAGTGTGTACCCCAGGGGGCCGAAGGTGTCGTCCTTCCCCCCCAGCGGCAGTGTGTACCCCAGGGAGCAGAAGGGACGTCCTTCCTCCCCAGCGGCAGTGTGTACCCCAGGGGGCCGAAGGTGTCGTCCTTCCCCCCTCGCAGCAGTGTGTACCCCAGGAAACTGAAGGTGTCGTCCTTCCTCCCCAGCGGCAGTGTGTACCCCAGGGGGGCGAAGGTGTCATCCTTCCCCCCCAGCGGCAGTGTGTACCCCAGGGGGCCGAAGGGGTTGTCCTTTCCCCCCAGCGGCAGTGTGAACCCCAGGGAGCTGAAGGTGTCGCCCTCTCCCCCCAGCGACAGCTTACCCTAACAAGGAGAGACACCAATCCCCCAGACGGCGCAGATGGAACCATGGTCTCT